>JASAND010027163.1:0-68433 GCA_030248195.1 Trissonchulus latispiculum
GCCTCCAATCTAGAGCAATGACTTTACAAATTTGGATAAAATGTGAATTCTACAGAAAATGCTCAATTTCTGAAACTGAAACGATGCTTCGAGAAAATAAAGAAACCGTCCATAGCAAATTATCCATTTATGATATGATATGGCCATTTTCTTTTGCACAAAAGTTTGATAAATTTGCAATGAATTCAAACCAGGAAGTCACGTTTCAATGGCACCAGACGACGCAAAAGGTGTAGAGCTTCAAGCGGATATGTGGCTCAATTCATAACACTTAATATTGAATTAGTTATAGCTTTCCAAAGTGGGCTGAATGAAGAGAAGCGCTCCCTTAAAAAGTAGAATAGAATAGCTGATTTAGTTGTATAGCATAGCTTTGCGGATAAACTACGACTGTCTGATTGACGGAATGACAGATAAGCCAAACATGGAAAATTATTGAACACGTCCTACTACGCCCTGCGATGTTTATTGCAAATGACATTTATATATTTCATATCTAGTTTTTCAGTTGAAGATTCGTTACTACAATATATATGTGTGTGTGCGCTCTGACATCCATCGCAATTTGCACCACACTTTGCAGTTCGGAGAATACGTAAAGTCAGAATGCGGTCTTGTGTCAATAAAAGTGCTCATTTGGCATTTTAGTAGTTTATAAACGGTAGCTACGTGGCTTGGGACTTATTCGTTATGCAAGCTCTTTGTAGTACGGTTTTGCATTCGGCTAATTCGTCCAGTGCGAAGCTGCGAATGTTCGACACGAGTGCACATTTCAGACATGCTGGATGAGCACCAGCAAGTTGTGCTAAGTTTCAAAGTATCACGCCTGCGATATATGGAAATCTCTGTAGGTGATGGGATTGTGTAGTCAATTTTATCACCGTGCAGTCTACTTGTTTCGCCTGTTTTTAAGCCAAACTTCGCTCTTCCGATTTAACGGGGTCTCAGCCCAATATAAAGAGGCTATTTCCAGAAGCACTTGAATAACTAATTAGTCATATTAATAGACATTCCAAAATCACTTAAATGAGATGCAATCGTTTTAGAAGATTAGATATTGCTGTTAACCATGTTTCTAACCTTCAATTTATTTCAATAGCAACATTTCTAGAATATGTAAAAAATAACTGGTACACCTCCAAAATAGTTCTATGAATCCTAAACGCTCACTCCCATGCTCTCTGGGGATACATTCGGTCAGAAGAAAGCTTCGACGTTAAATGCCCATGCCTGTTCAAAACCATTAAACTACCAAAAGTTTGTAACAACCAGTTTTTCGAAGTAGTACTTGTCCCATTATTGTAACCCTGGAAACCGCCGGTCTTGCGTTAATTGCTTGTGTTGCTGATACTGGTGTTTTTCTCCGCGGCATGCACACAGTCTACAACTTATCTACCACCCGTCTACCACCCACCCATCCGTCTACCACACAGTCTTCCTAGTGGTCTGGATTCTTGTTTTTGTTGTTGTTGCTGTGAGTGCAGGACTCATTAACAATGAGGAACAAATGAGTGCACGGTCGACATGATAAGCACCACGCCCCGGAAAAGAAAGATTATCCATTTGTTCATAATTGGGATGGAGGGAATCTATATTTGATGAGTTAAATGTCTATAGGATTTTCTGTGGAAGGCAGATTCTGTATATATAAAAGTTCTAACGAAAAGTTCGTGCGGCAAAATGTTCTCGCCTTTACTCGCTTAGTGAAGCCAGTGGTGTTAGTTCTCATTCTAATGGGTGTGCCTGTAATTTTCAGTACGCGTTTGTGCTGCGAAGTTGGTTTAAGCTTCAGCATTCTCCCTTATAAACTAGATACAACAGCATATAGACTAAAATTTCTAGTCAGCACGCGTATCGTCTGAATTCAAATAAATATCAGCGTTCCCTTTATTTGGAAGTACACTGAAGTTACCTAGTTTGCCTTTGTGGTAGGGTAATCCGGCAATAAAAGTTGTAATCTGAGTCTTGTGTTGATTTTGGTCTTTCATCGTGTCACTTTTTCGCTTTTCTATTCAAAGAATTGAATGAGTATTTGATTTTTAAAATATCATTGCCAACGAATTAATGCTACTGAAGATACTTGGATTGTCGCAGCCTTTAGTTATGACGATAACCTTAACTAAAAACAACAGAAAACATGGTTATGCAAAGCAGTTGTTGTTAAAGCAGTTGTTAATAATATGTTGAAATACGTATAAACTTCATCGGTTCGCTTATTCCAAAACTAGGCCATAATCGTGATGTCCACTGACGAAGCAAGGTTGTTCGTGCTTCTAAAATCAAACAGCCTACCTCAAATATGCTACTAGGTTGCAATGCCACAACACAGTTTACGAAACAATTGTGCACCGCATAGATGCAGACCGCAGATTACGACAAGTGTCAGTTTTTTTCACAAATGTGTTGGACTAAGCATTAACAGTAGCTACATCATTCTTGTCCACTGGTCTCTGGTTAGCAAAATAAATTCTGAATATGATAAATAGGATGTTTATTAATATTGTTTCAATTGTTTATTATTTTATTTTTAGTTTTTGTCGTTTTTAATCAGGCGGGAGTGGTGCATTAGTGAATGAAAAACTTTTCAGGTATACGTATGTATTTAAGATGAAGAAATGGCCTTGTATCCGAAAAAACATATGAAAATAATATTCAAGCCCACCTTAAACGTATGAGTTAATGGCACTGGCCACTGAAATAAATGGTCGTTGGCAGAATCACCTTCAATCGTTTCCATTTTGACCTCTATGCTTATATCTCTTCTGTCGCTAACGATCAATGTGGTCCAGGATTTTCCATGTTTTTTCCATTTTTTTCCATTTTCCATTTTCCATTTTCTTGATACCAAAGTTATGAGGCGACTGGATTCATTCTGTGTATTTTCCTCTGCAATTAGTCTGAGCTCAACTTCAAGCGGCAATTTGTTCCACATCAACATTTCATGATAACATTCGCCCTCTGCAAAATCAATGGTTAAATATTTTCTCATGTCTTCATAGTCTGTAGACCCAGCGAACGCGGAGTGTCCACCATCGAACGCATCAAGTAAATAGGTTTCCGTATGGTGCAAGTCCTGAATAGGGTGTTCTTTCTGTTTGTAGGCTCCATTCTGTTCCACAGTAATTTCCACCCAAGCAGTGTTCCATGACGCACCAGTATATACAAATGGATCCCAAATGCAATTTTCCCACTGCTCCATTTCATCATCTTCGCGTCCTTCAAAATCTGGTTTGGGTAGCTGGAGTAGTCGGTATTGCCTCGTTGCCAATATCTCACTGGCTTCTTCATAGGCTTTCATTCTTACCTGTCGATCGTATGAGTGAACAACCTTGTCGTCACAAAGAATCTTGCTGACGTTGCTGGCGAATCTAGCCAGGTGGCCATGACTGGCCATGTGGAAACATGGATCAATTATATAGAACCAATTGTATCCCTTGAATACGGCTTCACATCTCTGTTTTTCGCAACCTTGTTTCTGTGAGTCTGTTTGGTTCTCGAGTTCATGCTTGCAGTAAAGCGGTTTCCAGCTGATGGTCGTTGTGGCATTGAAGAATTCAGTTGTTGGATCTTCTAGTGTGGCATGGTAGTCTTCTTCGCTTCTAGTAGTCACCTTGACGAATTTTTTTCCTTTGACTTCCCCAGCTTTTATGAATGAAACCTTCTCGACTGAAAAGGCGTTTACCGTCCATTGCAAAAGAAATATACACAGCATTGCTCTTGCGATGGTCATCTTCGCTTCTGAGAAAATATTCTAAAGATATGAAGAAATTTGCGAGACCTAGCCTAGCAGAGGGATTGCCTGGGTAGAGAGATAAAATGTATTAAGAATAAAATGATATATTATACGCCAGCTTCTGCTAAATGCGATATGAAATAAAAGCTCGCTTTCGAAGTAAATCATTACTTGTCATTGTGATGTGCCGATAAGCGAAAGCGAAATTCGAAAAACCCAACATTTTAGCATTTAGGCTAACAGTATTTAGGATGTAGAGGACAAAAGCATCTGGCATTAAAGTTGAAACCGCAATAACTTTGCTACCGTGTTTGTTATATTGCACGAATTGCTGCAGAAGGCATTCTAAAAACTATTTTGAGATTCCGCAGGATTTATGAGATTTTTATGCAACATCAAAGGGAAGCGAAAAACTTTCGCAAAATCTGTTAGGCTACTCAGGTTAACTTCTAATTCGATTGGGTGGATCCTCTTAGTATACTTTTCAGACCCGCGACCATTTTGTAAGGGAAGCAGGCATAGGAAAGATTGATAAGCCTGCTACGGGAGTTCAGCTGATGGCCCTATGGTGTAGTGGGAGCATGTCTGTTTCCGGATCAGAAGGGCCGTGGTTCGATCCCCGGCTGGGCCAATTCTTTACTTTCAATGGTGAGTGAAAAGCTGAACCTCCCTCTTCCCTTCTCTCTTCTAGGTCCTGGTTTCGTGGGTACAAGGGTACTTGACGCCTCCCGTTCGGGCATGTCCTCGGTTTCTTCTTGGTCCACCAGCCCCGGTAGAAGCGCTACAATTTCTGCACATGGAAAATCAGAAATGCTACTGCGACAACTGTCTGGCGCTGAGGCGAGTCCAGGGAGGGTTCCCACCCGCACTTTCAATAGAGATTAAGACACCGCATTGACTATTAGTTTGATCTCAGTGTATTCGGATGCTTTACAGTAGAATTGCAGAATTGTAGCATGTTCATGTAGCACAAATCCATCCACTTCGAAGGTGGTAGAGCGGTGGGAATTTAAAGATTCCCTTTTCTTTATAACTTGCAAGCAAGTTAGTGTCATTAAAGGCTTGCCATTGAAGCAAAGATTTACAAAGTTTCAGACTCTCTTGTTTGGAACAAAGTTGGAAATTGTCCAGTGAATTTTGTAAATGAGACACACCAGACCCAACGGTCACAGTTTGTTTGAAAAACTTGTTTGACAAATGACATGCTATTAACGAATTTAAGCAGTATACAGATAAATTTAAAAACATTTGCAGTATTTTAATCCACAAGACAAATAAACCAAATTTATTAATGTTTTCAATTAAACTTCTTGAATGCTGTTCAGAACTTCCTGACTGTCTCTGGATCCATTTTCTGTTGCCACGGGCGTGGCGGTCGCCGGTGCCTCACTCATGGCGCGACGCAGCGTGTTGCGCTGGGGCGCATCCGGTTCTTTGGTTCTGGATTCTTCCAGCTTAATCGATAGATTGGCCAAATTATTGACAATCTGATTCAAATGGTGATCCATATTTTTCATCACCGATATTAGGTTGAGATTTTTGGGCAGGAAGGCGGTCGGACCGGATTTGGCTGAAAGAAAACCTGTCAATAAATAGCTAATATACTTTCAAATTGAATGAGACAATGAAGCCTGTAGGAGTTTAATGTTAAAGTTAAAGGTTGAGTCTAAGTGAACGAGCTAAGAGTTGTAAAAGTTTCCCAGGTTTATAAACTACGATTACTGAATAAGGTTAATATGATACTTTCGGGCAAATATATTTAAAATGGAATAAAACAGTTTCCACATGAAGGGAGAGAGTCTATTGGTATTCTACTAAAAATCTAAAATCTGGTGGTTCGATCCCCACCCTGGACACTTTTCTTCAAATCTTTCAATCCTGAATTCAACCTTATGGAAGATTAATTTTGAGGTGTCTCTGTCAGCACTGGATGAAGTATTGCCTAAAAACATCGACTCACTACTAATACTCGCTAAGGCATTTTAACATATAGATCTAAGAAACAGGTGTTAGTGTTGTTTCAGTAGCTGATTACAGTTTCAGTTTCAGTTTCAGTCGGTGGTCCGTAATAATTTCAGTTTCAGCTTAACTTTCAGTCGGAGTTTCAGTCTCAGTTCACTTTACAGAGAACTTTTTGCAGCTTTCTGAGTTAACATAAAGCACAATTTGATGTTTCTTCAGCCTCTCCTGCAGCAATACGTATTAACAGAATCGAAGCTCAAAACCTTCAAAATTTCATGTTTTAAGGAAAGACTGAAACTAGTCTATTGCCTAAACTATTATAATTTCAGTTTCAGTTTTAGTCGGCAACCTAAAAAGTTTTGCCAGTTCCAGTTTCAGTTTCAGGTAACTTCTCAAAATAGCTTCAGTTTCAGTGACTGAAACATCACTAGCAGGTGCACAAGGGAGAAAACGTGGGGATTCCCAGCCCTCGGCCAAGTAGCCCATAACGGTTCCAGAAATTGTCCCAGAAGGGTTGAGAAAACTACCAAAGATTTTTTTACATTTTTACAAATTAAAAGATTTTACGATAGAAGTTTTCATTCCGGCTACGCCAGCATTTTCACCTCAAATCACCATTTTTGCTAAAAACATCCAAAAAACATTGCTTTTGCTAAAACCCACTGTTTTTCGTTAAAGACGGTAAAAATCGCCAAAACGTTGCTTTTAAAAGTAAGCTTTAGAAAAATCACTTCCACAACTGGTACTCAAATTTGCTTCCGCAAGTGAAATTTGACCTCCCGTTCAGGCATATGTAGATATAGATTTCAGATTTAAAATTTAAGATACTTCCACATTCAGGACAGTTCATCTCAGCTTCAACATCGGAGGCACTGTCACTGTCCCGGGCATTTTTGCGAATGCAGTTTCGGCAGCAGCTGTGGCCGCAGGGCAAAACTAGCGGGCATCGCCTAAATAAGAAAATACAAACGGTAGAAGTAAAGCACAACAGCACAACTTGAAGACAGAATGATGAATCAACAAGATACGAATTAAGTTTCTGGAAGCATATCTGACTTATACCAAGAGTACATAATAGCTGAGAATGTGACAGTTGGCTGGTTCTCCGTCATCAGCTGTAGTTTTGTCTTTTCGAGCCTTAGTTTCAGAGATGCGCCAAGTTAACGTACTTAGTTAACATGCGCAGAGAGGGGTTACCTGGCACACGTTGGTGTGTTGTGGGGGGGGCGTCAACCGACCAGACCATGCACCTGCAGATGATAACAGAGAGCGTGCCCCTCTTACATATCTGTTGTATGCTCTTGCTTATACCTGTACTCACAATCTAATACACCCAGAATTGTCTGCGACTATTTTACTTAAATTTGTTTGATTATTTGCTAAAATACACCCACACAATGGTACTATATCATCCAAAGTATCTATGTCCCCCGTCTCCTATGAGTCAGCTCACCTGGACTCGGGATAGGTGCCAAACTGTCGGCTGCAGAGAGGACACTGGGCGCCGCCGATTCTGGCGACCTGCGGACTACTCCTTTCCGACGATTCATCGACCAGGGTATCGCGTCGCTGAAGTAGTCGATCTGGAGAAATGGTGCCTTCTTCCTCCTGGCTTTCTGAATGTTGCATGACCGACAAACGGCGATAAAATTAATCTGGATAAAAGTGGATGTCAACTGGTGATTAGGCTGGAAGATTAGATCTGAAAAAGGATAGATTGGAGTAAACATTAAGTTCTACAGTGTTCTTTTGTTTAGAAATAAATGGTAAATTTACCTAGTGCTTTTTCAAGGAAGGTCTTAGAGTAGAGGCGGGTAGCGTTAATATTATCTATTTTAACTTATTTAAACTCCCCTCAAGCTTGAGTTTCCGTCTTTCGACTCTTTCATGAAAAGGATCCAGTTTTTTAACCCTACTCTGCCTGCACACCTTTTCTTGAGAACACCCTTAGAAATTCAGTCAGATATTCTGATGTTGGAAAATTTGAATTTAATTTTCAGATTAAGGATGATAAAAGGAATTAGCACTATAGTAAATGTATGTATTTTATATAGCAAAATACCGATGCTGCAAGATGCTGTATCTGTGCTTCCTGCTTGTCCTGTGAAAAGTTACATCGTGAATTTTGGATTGAGACTATTTTGCTCGACGATTACATTTATAGTGATTAAGCTGATACATGTGCTTGGAGCGGTTCGGGGTTAAAGGGAGGCCTGAAGTTCACGAACCTCTTAGCGGGGTCGCTTAACCCCCACCCCCGAACCCGGCAATTTGGGCAAAATCGGAAAATCCGGTTTTTCGGCGACCTTCTACCGCTGGTACACCACTTCTCTCTAAAATGCATCTCTTAAAAATCGTCGCATTAAGCTCTACAAAAGGCAGTCTGTCTTTAATATTTTGAACCCAACAATAATAATATTTAATATTTCACGGAAATTATCTTGAAAAGAATAAAAAATAAAGCCTATAAATCACGTCAGAGACAAACGAATACTGAATACCTGTTGTTGTTTGTACTGTACGAAAAACCACAGTCTGCAAGTTGCTTTTGACTTCGGCAGACATAAAGATGTAACATCCTTTTAAATTGTTGGGCTAAGTTTTAAATATTACTAAAAAAACAAGTCTTGACAGTTCACGTACGTAATGTCTTATCTATTTTCAACTATTTGTCTATATTTTTAAGTGAGCAAATTTGCACCGGTTTTACCTTTTCTGAATCGAAAAGGGTAAACGTTCCAGTAAATAATCAATTATTACAGAGTTGGCCGCGGTAAGAGGGTGCGACAGAGAGTTGCGAGTATATATATATATATATATATATATACATATATATATATATATACATATATATATATATATATATATATATAATATATATATATACTTATGTATATATATATATATATATATATACATATATATATATATATATATATATATATACATATATATATATATATATATATATATATATATATACTCGCAACTCTCTGTCGCACCCTCTTACCGCGGTAACTCTGTAACTCGGAACGTTTACCCTTTTCGATTCAGGTAAAACCAGTGCAAAACACTCTAAAATATAGACAAATAGTTGAAAATAAATAAAACATTACGTACGTGAAACTGTCAAGACTTGTTTTTTTAGTAAATATTTAAAACTTAATAACAATTTAAAGGATGTTATCTTACCAAATACTGCCGAAGTCAAAAGCAACTTGCAGACTGGCGGTTTTTCTGCAGTACAAATTGGCAAGAATTCGTATTCGTTTGTCTCTGACGTGATTTATAGGCTTTGACGCATTTTTTTCAAGATAATACGTAAATCTGATATTATTATTGTTGGGTTCGTAATAAAGACGAGACCCCTTGCTTTTGTAGAGCTTAATGCGACGATTTTAAGAGATGCATTTTAAAGTGGTGTACCAGCGGCCATCGCCGAAAAAACGAGACCCGATTTTGGAAATACCGGGTTCAGGGTGCGTATTACTATATTCCCGTACCACACCTGTGGTCCGAGAAGTAATACGCACGGGGATGGGGAGCAAAAACTTCGGCCGCTCTCGGCCACTGCTAAACGAACACTGACCAAATTGAAATTTTGGGGACCGAGCTGACAGTTTTGCTGACAGCTCGGTGACAGGCCATTAGCAAACTGGGGGCGGAATTCTCCTTTTATTTTAGACTAAAGCTTCTAGAAAGTTCTAGAACTTTCTAGAAGCTTGCTATCTTTTGCACAGAGCTCCAGCGGCTGGTTGAGCCAGCTGGGCCATTAAAGGCTGAAATTAATGAGATTTGCGAATTATCGCCCCCCAACTGACCCATTTTTGATGGTTATCGGGGTGCTGAAATTCTGCAAAACTTTGCGAAACTTTGGTTAACATGTAAACGTAACCAAAGGGGAAATATTGCAAATTTTGACCCTTATTTCCAACTTTTACGCAATCTACTTAAGTTCCAAAGACTTGAAATGGAAATCCTAATACTCTAAATACTTGACTAGACCTGTTTAGTTAATTTTTGCAATAATTTTAATTGGGGGAATTTAATTAAGCCCCCTCCGAACTTTACCTATGTGTTAAAATGTGTGTCTTATTTTCTTCTATTGAGGCGAACTTTTGTTGTCCTCCTTTTGCTGGACTAGGCCCAACAAAAGTTCACCTGAGGACAAGC
Source organism: Trissonchulus latispiculum (assembly GCA_030248195.1). Taxonomy (NCBI): domain Eukaryota; kingdom Metazoa; phylum Nematoda; class Enoplea; order Enoplida; family Ironidae; genus Trissonchulus; species Trissonchulus latispiculum. The sequence goes on from JASAND010027163.1 coordinate 9,869, forward strand.
CTCTCGTACGTAGGAAAAGAAAAGAGAAAGAGGGAACAGCAGTGCACCTGACTGCCATGTAGTCTGGGAGGTAGACAACCTCCCAGACAAAGAAAGGAGGAAAGAAAGAAAGAAAGAAAGAAAGAAAGAAAGAAAGTTAGTATAAAGGTTTTTTAGAAGTCCACTTTTAGGACTTTCCTTTTAAGCAAAGTAAGATTACGAAATTAAGGCTAATCTTACTAAAACATTTTCGTTCATAACTCACTCAATTTTGGAAGTTAAAACGTGGGGATTCCATTTTTGGAAATGGGAGAAGATTGACCGCACCCGGGTCACTGAGGGAAAAGACACCTGTCCTTTCAGAAAGGGGCATTTTGGAATTGACCTTATTATTATTGTAATCATTACCTCAAGTATAATAGGTCATTACTTTGGGCTAATTAATACTAACTAAGCTTGTAAGTGCCCTTCTCTTGTGCTAGTAGTAAGATAATTTTAAACTTTTCTTGCAGTAAGACCAATTAAATGCTCAGTTGGGACTGGCAACTCTGATTTTAACAATCATACAATTACAATTAATTATGGCTTGGACACAATATCAAACTAAAACTTAACATAAGCAAGATCTTTAGGTTCCGTTTTTCGATAGAGACTTCTTTTGGGACGATGACCAATTAAAAACTAACTTTTTTACCACTTTTGAGCACAAGATCTAAGTCATTCCATTACACTTGTTCTAAGGCATTTTATGCAGTCTTTCTGAAATTGGAAAAATTTCAATCCCGAAATTTGAAAAACGCATTCAAGAACAAAATCGTTTTTAGCATTTTTTGCAAAATATAATAATAATTTTATGGACCTGCAAAAAGTAAAGATGGGAATCGCCGAAAGGTAGAAGAAGAAAGTCAAGAACAAAATATCCAAATTCTGAGACTGCCGTAAACCACAGCCTAGGGACATTATGGTCTCATTCCAGCCATCAAGACCATGAAGACTTCAGTCGACCCGTGGGAACATATCAAATGAGGAGCACTTCACTTGTCCGCCTCAGAAATTGCCAAACCTTAAGATTTTTTGATCCAACAAAATTTACAAAACGCATAAATACCCTGGTACTGGTACGTTTTTGGCCTAAGGTTCCTAATTGTCGAAACTCGAACTTAATTTTAAGCATTTTTATGCTAGATAAACTTTGAACATTCTTACCTTACAGTGAACAATTATTCAGTTTGCGTAGTGTAAGGGAAGCAGAGATAGGAAAGATTGATAAGCCTGATACGGGAGTTCAGCTGATGGCCCTGTGGTGTAGTTGGTTAGCATGTCTGCTCCGGAGTCAGAAGGGCCGTGGTTCGAAACCCGACTGGGCCAATTCTTTACTTTCAATCGTGAGTGAAAGCTGAAACTCCCTCTTCCCTTCTCTCTTCTGGGACCTGGTTTCGTTGGTACAAGGGTGCCTGATGCCTCCCGTTCGGGCCTGTCCTCGGTAATTCATCGGAAGACCAGCCATCCTTCTTGGTCCACCAGCCCTGGTAGAAGCGCTAGATGTGTCGAGGCTGCCAGGAGGACCCGGATTGGAATTCCTGTCTCCGGTCCCCCAGTAGTTGCTTCTGGTTGGTTGGATCTAAAGGGGTCTGGAACGTGTGTCGGGGAGCACGGACAGAGTTGGCTCCGGGTCCGAAATTTCAGGTCCGGCCCGGACCCGGACCCGTTTGGCCGGACCCGGACCCGTCCAGACCAGGATCCGGGTACCCGGATCTAAAAAAGAACCAGTTTGTATTTCAAACCTTCACTGCATTCTTAAATTTCACTGCAACTTTACTAATAGCCCAGTCATGAATAAAACCTGTGATAAGCTTTAGGTAAATTTATTTTACGCTTTACGACAATTTTTATATGATTTGAGTGCTAGGGCTCGTTTGGGATCTCGTTTGGATGTTGGTAGCAAATTTTTGTAATGAGTCCAGAGACAGTGTGAGAGTGTCCTTCGGATAAGTTACGATTGCTTTGGAGGAAAGAAGGTGAACGAATTTTTGGTAGCTTGTATTTGAAAATAATGTCCTTGAGCTTGTTTGCTAGATTTGGGTTTGCGTGCATTGCAAAATCTTATACTAACTTATCAATTCGAGTTATCATATTTCTATCTCCAATTCTAGCCATGTACGTATTTTGTTTCTAGCCCAGCAGAGTAATATAAATTAAGACCTCAGCTAGGCAACTACTAAACATTCTATCCCAATGCCTAACACATCGGTTCTACCAACCTTTTATTAGAAAGACATATAATGTTTTAACATACCTAAATGTACCAAAATCCAGTTTTCTTCATTAATTTGGACCCGGACCCGGATTCGGACCCGCAAATACCCGGACCCGCGGGTCCTAAAGTTGGACCAGGACCCGGCCCGGCCTGCGGGTAACCGTACCCGGCGCCAACTCCGAACACGGATCCCTTGGGCTCAGAATGCCCTGCGCTGGATGCGCTCTCGGTTCGATTCCGAGTTGAGTAAGCCGCGGGACGCGTCTTAATGAAACCCGGGGGAGATGTAAGGGAAGCAGGCATAGGAAAGATTGATAAGCCTGTAACGGGAGTTCAGCTGATGGCCCTGTGGTGTAGCGGTAGCATGTCTGTTTCCGGATCAGAAGGGCCGTGGTTCGATCCCCGGCTGGGCCAATTCTTTACTTTCAATGGTGACTGAAAAGCTGAACCTTCCTCTTCCCTTCTCTCTTCTAGGTCCTGATTTCATGAGGGTGCCTGACGCCTCCCGTTCGGCTTGTCCTTGGCTTCTTCCTGGTCCAGAAGCGCTACAGTAGGGCCTTTTCATTTCTTTCTGTCGGACGCAGGTTACACAAGTTTTGCATTATAGCCTTCAAGATTTTACACCCCTCTTTAGTTTTAGTAATATTCGCAGTTGTTTGCTGACAATTTTTGAGTTATTGTCTTAGGTGTAGTGTTGATTCAGTCGCCGATTTTAGTTTCAGTTTCAGTTTCAGTCAGTGGTTCGAAATAATTTTAGTTTCAGTTTCAGTTTCAGCCGGCAGACCAAAATAGTTCTAGAGCTTCAGTTTAAGTTTCAGTCTGCAACGTAAAATAATTTCAGTTTCAGTTTTAGTTTCAGACGGAGTTTCAGTTTCAGTTCGCTTTAAAAACAACGGTTTCCAGTTCTCTGAGTTAATATAAAAAAGCACAATTCAATGTATTCAGCCTCTCTTACAGCAACGTTAACAGAATCGAAGCTCAAAACCTTAAAAATCTCACGATTTAGGGAAAGACTGAAACTATGGTTTCAGTCCGAGTTTCAGTCATTTACCCAATATAGTTTCAGGTTCAGTTTCAATTTCAGTCGGCTGCCTAAAAATGTTTCAGTTTCAGGTCTCTTCTCAAAATAGTTTCAGTTTCAGTTTCAGTGACTGACCCAGACCCCAAACATGTGTGATTGGTCTGGGTTAATCCCGCGGGGAACCCGACCTCGAAATTACTAGGGTTAATTCCAAAACGGAGCCTAAACTTAACTTAAACTTTCGCCTATCCTTAAAACTTAACCCCATTTTGATAAGACCGGCCTAGAATGTCCTTCGTTTCTTGCGCATTTGTTTCATTTTTACGGTACACCTTTCGCATTGTTTTCCACTTCCCCAAGAAAAACTTAGCACATTAGCATCTCGTTAAGAATTTATGAATTCTATTATATTCCTATGAGTTTTCTGCTTGTAAGATTTACCAGAAAGAAATTTGGATATCATAATTATCAAATTGAATAATTTGATAAGGTTTGTTTGTCAGATCCAACTTTGCCCAGATTGACCCCATAAAATCCCTCTTTTCTGTCCCGGTTTTGTGCCTGTTTTCCTCAAAATTAAATCAGCATTTGCTCGTTTGTGCTCTAACTGGATTTAGGTTCCACTTTTCACCAAGATCTGAAAGGAATGCTTCTGTTTGCCTGATGTAGGATTGGCTCACATGTTCAATTCTTACATTTTCAGAAGTGGCGGAAGCGGGTTCAGATCTTTATAACCCGCGCAAATCCGCAACCAACTCACCCCCAAATCTCGTGGTCCCGTCTTGGGCAATGAATTAAATTATAAATTCTTATTATAAATTATAAATTCTAAATAAATTATAATTTATAAATATTTTAAATTAAATTATAAATTATAATTTATAAGTTATAAATTGAATCTAAATATTTTATATTAAATTATAAATTTATAAATTTAATTATTTGATAAAAAATTAGCTGAATTAAAATTAAATAAACTTTATGGCGCACTGAACAGCAGAAGTTCACTTTAATCAGTCCACTACACTTTCTTCCAGAAGTAAATGAATGGACACGTTTTCTATTAATTAAAAAAATTGCTGACTTGAATCATTCCGGCTTTTATCAGTTTCATCATGAGCATTCTCAATTTTTTGTTAAAACTTTAAAATTGAATTTTCAGACTTTCAAACTATGAATCCCCTAATTCGACGCTTGGATTTTGGTTGAATTCTGTCAAAGGCACGGTGAAATTTGTCTCAGTAAAAATTTTTTTAAAAAACTTCCGGCATAACTTTTGGGGAGGTAAATTTTCCATAGGAAGTTCTCAAACTTTGACTATATCCAGCGTTTTACATGTTACCCTAACTCCATTGAAGGAGAATATAGAAAGGGGGAGGAACTAAAGAAAAGGAACGTTTGTTTTAGCTTCCAACCTTTATTCTCTTCCCCCTGAAAAGGGGAACAGAATAGTTGGTCTCAGGGAGACTCAATATTCCGTGAAATTCATATAGCCTACCGTACATGTACATAAAGTATACTATACATTATATACTATATATGCTATATAGTATATGCATAACGTAACTGTGTTATATTATATGCTGTAATCTATGCGCATAAAATGTGATCCTAAGCACCATGAAAATTTAATGCTTAATTTCATCTCCTACTGAATGCGTGCTTTAAGCTGAGCTGGGCGTATTCCTTTGATTTCATCTTCGTGCTTAAATCATGACAATGTTTAATTGCGTTGATGATACTCTTAGTTTGATTAAGGACTGACAGGCAGGTAACTAGTGAAAATTCATTATCCGGGTTTCCATCAAATCAGATTAAGATAATACTTCTGGATTCCGGTTCCGGTTATCAGAATCCTGATCCGAACGGACATGGCTAGGACCGAATTTTTTACTGCTATCCGGGTCTAGAACAAATGTTTGAAACCAGAAATATCATCTTAAAAGTTATTGTATATAATTGGGTTCTAAAGCAAAGGATTCACTTCACGGTTTTACTGTCATTGGCACCAAAACAAGTAATCGTGATTTAAGACCAAAATCTTAAATCCGAATGGATTAAACTGTTACCCGGAATCCGGGTTTAGATGAATTTCTGGAAAGTATTCCGAGGGTCTTGAAAATTCAATTCTGAACTGAGCATTTGTAGAATTTCGAATTGTAGAATATGGTTTCTTTGTTTAACTAATCTATTTACTTTAATTTCTAACACCCTAGAACCCAGACGCACGAACCGCAAATAACTGTTTTTTAACTAATAATTAATAACTAATAACTTTAAGTCTTTTGATTGAATAGCTAAAAGATTATTTCCCCATTTGAAATGCAGTAGATGCATATATGTAGTAGATATCTTTTCCCGTTACAGAAAACAGCTATAAATAGTTAAAGACTTCTTTTATCTATAATTCTAGCTTCCCTTCTGTGTTTGAGCTGACAAACCGTGCATTAAGCCAAGCTTTCCATTTAAGCTGATACTTTTTCCAACTTAGGTAGAATACATAATTTGCTGAGCAAAGAGATTTCAGATGAACTTTTTTCCATTCGTGAGACTTTTCTTTTGATTTAGCAGAAAATAGGATTTCAAGGCTTTTCTAATATCCGATTACTCAGCGTTTTTTCATGTTCTTGAAGATATGAGATTATATGCTTTGTTACCCAGATATTTTTTGTCTAAGTTTCAAAAGTTAGGTAAGGTTATAGGAATTTCTAATTACTGCAGTCGTGTATGTATGCATAACCTGAAATATATTGAATTTTTTGGAGTATATAATATATATGTGTGTGTGTGGCAACCGATAGCTTAATTTTTCTGCTCTGGATCTGGAGCAAGCAGAATAAAGGAAATTTATTTTTTATTGCTTAATTTTTCCTATATATTTTTATGCGCTAAAAAATGATAAAATCAGTTGCGAAAAAGGTAATCAAAATCGAATAACTAGCATGTCTTTAAAATTAGGAGTAGAAAAATCTAGACGTCCAAATATTTGATTTATTCGCCATTTTTGGTCTGAAATTGGACTACCGACACTTCATTAGTGGCTTTCTTCTCCGTCAAAGTAAATATTTCTTTCAGTAAATTCTGAAGAAAAATATTCCAACCGTCACAAAAGGACATGAAAATTGGTCATTATTCTTTTTTGCAGGGGAATTTATCTTTGCAGAATTGTACCTAAAGACCTAAAGACGCTGGTAGCGCTTAGTACCAGACTTCTAGAGATGTATTGTCCTCTAAAAGTGTCCTTGAAAGTAGCCTTTAAACTTTAATTATTGCTACTCAAGATTCACATAATAATGATAAAAGTGTGCCTTAAATTAAGTTCCAGAGAGGCCAGGACATATCTATCTATATCTTATTTCCGTCCACGTTTGAGTTAGGCTTTTTGGTCACTCCAAAGCCACTAAGCACCACTTAAAGGGCGGTCTATTCAGCGGAAAGTTTGCCATTTATCACAGACTTAAGGTTCTCAAGGACTCTTTTCGGCCGAACTTGTTCTATGCTTATTTGCAACTTGTAGAAGTATAATGTATGATCTCATGGTCATGTATCGGGTCATGGGTTAAGACATACGATCGTGCAGTACAGAAATCCCACAGTTTGGATCCCGGCCTAAACTCTTTCTTTTTGAATCATCTTTCAATCCTGATTTCAACCATTCACACAAAGTTCAAATATTTCTATTGTATTTTACAAACAATAAGATATCTGATAAGATTCATTCTAATATCCATACAAATGAGAAGGATTTATTCCAAGTAATGCTGTTTTTGTAGCACGGCTACACCTTTTATTCCTACCACAAAAGTTTCATAGAATGTAATTCAACCCAGGGCATTGTTTGTATAAATCATTTTCGTTTGAAAAACAACATTTTTGCCAAATGTAGCAATATTTTTCATTTCAGTCAAAGTAGCAACAGGTGCCTCTCGTACAACCCTGGCTTTAATAGCACTACTTTTAGGTTGCTGCCACCTGACTTGTACCTAATGTTAGCAAAATTAGCGCTAAGGCGAAAGCCAGTTACATAAACAAATTCATTCATATCGCCAATAGTTTCCTTCCTAATTAGCCTTAGCTTTCAAGCTCTGAAGATTTCTTAAATTTAAAAATGACAATTGTAAAATTTAAAAATCTCTGATTCTGCACATAATCCCCAGTTAATGCCGGGGCTGATACAGAAGTTTTGGATCTTTTGCGCTTTCCCCCCAGCCCTAACTTTTGATTTTTTTGACCAATAACTTTGAAATTTGGTGTGGGTGCATACTGGAGGCTGGTGAATTCAAAAATTCAAAAATTTTAAAATTTTAAAAATTTTTTAAAAATTTTAAATTTTTGTTTCGTAAGGGGGGACCAAGGGGAACCAAAACATTTTTTGAAAAAAATTTTGCTGAAAACATGCGTACAGGGGTTTTCTGGGGCGCTGAGCACGAATCTGAAATCCGTTTTTCGATTCAGCTTTTCGTTAGCTCAGTATAAGCTTACATGTTAAGCTTACAACTTTAGCTTATACTGAGCTATGGAAAAGCTAAATCGAAAAACGGATTTCAGATTCGTGCTCAGCGCCCCAGAAAACCCCTGTATGTATGTTTTCAGCAAAATTTTTTTCAAAAAAGTTTTTGGTTCCCCTTGGCCCCTTACCAAACAAAAATTTAAAACTTTTTTAAATTTTTTAAAATTTTAAAATTTTTGAATTTTTGAATTCACCAGCCTCTAGTATGCACCCACACCAAATTTCAAAGTTATTGGTCAAAAAAAATCAAAAGTTAGGGCTGGGGGGGAAAGCGCAAAAGATCCGAAGTTTTTTCTCTCAGACTGTATTTTAAAATTCACAGAAATAAGGAATATTCAGTTTGACAAAAGTGCATTCGACGAAATGGTTGCCCGTAAAAGGACAGTTGGGATAAGAGAAGATGGAAAAGACTGACTTTTTAGATTTTCCGATTGGGTGGACTTTAATTCCTCTTTGGCAGCTTAGGTTTAATGATATTTTCATTATCTAGAAATAGATACAATCAAACTCACAGGTGCATAATTATAGTAGCATTAGTTTGCCCTTAGGGCTAACTTTATGAGTCTTTACTCGTCCATCTGATGATGTTATTAAGGGAAAGCCTAATTCAGGAAAGTGCTCCTATTTTTCATACCTGATTCTACTTCCCCTTAAGCACAACGAAGTTAGGTTCAACCTAGGCCCTTTGTTGATTAGTTAATGGACTGAAATAAGTCTCTAATGAGTGTCCCTCAAAAAGCCACAAGTGACTATCTTAATTGCATCGGACAGATAGCAATTGTGCTTTCATGTAGGGCTAATGTCATGCTAATGGCTTAGGTTGTCCATTGACGCGCGTTTTGATAGTGATTCTAAGTTTCCAACTATTGTACTGACGTGTTGCGTTACATGCCAAGAATGTACCAAAAATATTAGACCCTTAGTGTTAACGATTGTATCTAAAACAGGCCAATAAAACAAAAATTTTAATTTTTGAAGCGTGGTGTAAGTGAACATCGTTGAACACGGAGATTAACCTGTTCAATGAAGTGGTTAGACTAAATGGCTAAAAACCTATACACCAAATGAACCAATGGGTAAAAAACGGGTCCTCCGAAAATCGAACCAAGGATCTCACGACCCTGGAGATGAATTTTTAGAGTGGAATTTGCAATTTTTCTGTCTTTACCACCTTATCTCGCCTTGGGAGTTGGTGCAAAAGCATCCAAAGATGGGAGGTTTTCATGTTTCTTTCAATTTTTACCTAACTGAAACTTAAACCGACCAGTTGTTACTTCTTATAATTGCTTGCATCGTTTTTAATTCAAATGTTGAAAAACCAAGACAATTTCCGCAGATGTTTTTGGACAGGAACCAAATTATGAAATTAAGTCATTTGTCTTAAAGCATTGTAATTGGCCTTTTAGTTGGGCAGTTTATTGCCTGAAATAGTTAAAAGCTAAATGTTTTAGCAATTTTGGAAATTTGCCTCAGAATCATAAAAAATGCTTTAACGGCGTATGTGGATGTACCATATGTTAGCTTTAACCTTATTCGTGTAGAGAATGGCTTGATGGTTTCCGCTTCAAAAAAACCTTCCCAGCTGTTTTTAACATTTTTTGCTAGTTAACTGAAACGGGCAATTAATTTTAACGTCTTCAGCTTTGGAGGTTTAAACATTTCAAATTATTACCGTTTTCAAAGGATATTTTTTACATCATTCCTTTCTACCAAAATATACGGCTGGCTAGGAGTTTTAATATCAAGCAGACGGACTTCTGACATTATTGACACAGAAAATGTTATGCAATATCTACTTGAAAACAGTTTGGTAATATTTTGACGGTACAGATGTGACTGATCTTTGATTAAACTTTGTTGATACTAGCCTGTTAGTCTTCCCGTTGATTGATTAAATTAAGTTCGAAAAGTGGTTGCCCTTAATAAGTCAGTTGGGAGAAGAACTTCACACTCAAAATAGACTGTAGTGCACAAAAGAATTTCTTACTGGTCGCTATTCTTGTGCGCTGATTCTCAAAACTATGTAACACACCACATTTCATGAGTTTTCAAATCCAGCACGTGCACCGTGACCATACCTGAACGGGAGGTCAAATTTCACTGACCCTTGTGGAAGCAAATTTGGGTACCCCTTGTGAGAGCGATTTTTCTTAGGGGTACTTCTTAAAGCGATTTTTAAGCGATTTTTGCCATTTTTTAACAAAAAACCGCGATTTTCTAGCCAAAACGCGTTTTTTGGACGTTTTTTAGCTAAAAATAGTAATTTTAAGTGAAAAATTCCGGCGACGCCGGAAAGTTTTTGGAAATTTTAGTGCTAAAACCTATTTTTTGGGCAATTTTCTGACCCCTTGTGGCCAATTTTCTTACCCCTTGTGGGAGCAATTTCGCGACCCCTTGTAGGCGACTTCGCCGAGGGGGGGGGTCAAATTTCCCCCCCCCCCTTTCCCCCCCTTGTCCACCTGTGACCGTGACCGTACTCCGCAGTCCGCGTTTCGAAGACAAGGATAACAAATTCGATCAAGAGTCAATTACTGGTGTTCAGGGTGTAGTTTTTATTTTTATACACTATACATGCACTGAATATATCATAGTTTTTGATCTGATAACAGAGAGCACATCAAAGGGATGTACCTATCACATTTTTCACCATGCTCTATTGGTGGGATGAGGATATGAGCTGGAATTATTGTTATCATTACGTTCGATATAAGATGTACTCTTGATATAAGTCAATTTCTAAATCTCTGAAAAGGTTCCATTTAGGTTGTGCAAAGGATTCCAGCAACGCAACAAGTACTGAGCCTAATGGCTGCCGTTTCCATGCTATATTAAAGCTACAACAGGCATCCAGTCTCCTATCCCAACTGGCTTTTTAATGGCAGCCATTGACCCAGTAGACTATGTATGTAGCAGTTGTTTGAAAATTATTAATCGCAAAGAAATAAATTAAATACTTGCAACGGATTCCACAGAAATTGTTTCCAAACCGTGTTCTACTATCTTCAAATTTACATCTTTTGTATTGCAATTTTGCAGGAAAGAACAGAAAATTATGGACCGTTCAAAACACTATCTTTTCAGAAATCGTTGTGTCATTCACACACTCTCAGACGTGTTTCTAGTTGATTTTAAGGCAGAGAAAGTTGTCACTAGGAAGTCAAAACGAATTCTCTCTTTCTCTTTCTCCCAGCCATTTCAATTGTAAAACTGTGTTTACATGACCTCAAATTTATGAAATGTATATTTAACTTTAACATAAATTTGTTCCCTTTGTTATGGGATCCGAGTTGTCAATTTTGAACGGTTCTATAACTTCCCTCTAATGTCATGCATTTGACAACTCAGATGTGCTAACTCTAGATTTTGCAGGGATTTGAGGGAATAGCTTTCAGCTGAATTCTTTTTCACTAGTCAGTCAGTTAGAGCATTGTTAGGTTTCTTATGTCTGACAAAACTGTTTCCTTCGGCTAGAATTAGAATTTAATTTTCCAGAAAGAGATTTTCTACCCATATACACATACTTGCAAAACAACAGTTTCACACTTTTCACACTTTTCACAGTTTCACACTTCACAGTGAAAATTTCCTAGTGAAAACTAACCGTACCCGGTAAGATTTCACCTGGGAATTTTCGAATTCAAATATTTAAAAAGGGAAATTGAATTCCTTCGATTTGTAAGGAATTCCGCTGGAAACGGAAATATTTTCACTGGCTTCGCTGAATGGAAGTAGAAAACTAAACCTAGATTCCTTGAATTGCCAAACAGGACACGAGGGTAAAGATTCCAGCCTCCAATCATACAATTTCATTGCTAACTGAAATTAATTAAAATTATTGTTTATTCCAAAATTTAAATTAGGTTATTGATTTATTTGTTTAGAATTTTTGCTTTACCTTTTAAAAAACTGTTAGCGATTTCTTGTTTACACAGATTGTGATTCATACGCAAGAGTTCAACTATTTGTTTGGAAGAGCGCTCGATATTTTAAAACTTCAAATTACAAAATGTCAATCATTTCGCCGAAATCGTTTGCACAAAGCGTTTTGAAAAAACTCATTCACAGTAATGGAGCTAAAAATTGAACAGCTGTGTTGTTTGAAAACTGGTGATGCATTTTGGGGACAAAAAGAGGCTAAAAAGTCATAAAAATAATCTATAATCAGTAAAAACTTTGTTTCAAAAATTGCAAAAAGTTACAAAGATCGCCATTTCCCAGGTCTAGATTTACACTTTAATAGTTTTGTAAAGAAAGTTTTGAACTCTGCTGACAATTTTCTTAAATCTGCCAAATCTTAACGACCTCCCACGCAGATATTATTCTGAGCAAAATTAGTGTCGTCCCCTACCGTTTTCACAGCGAACCTGAATTTCTCAGAAGAAAGCTGTGAATTTTCACGCAGTTTATTATTTTATACCGGATTTGAGAGAAATAAAACTGCAGCTTATGTACCGAGAATTCTAATCTAAGACGTTAGGTGAGATTTGAACACATGATCTTCCGTGGCCTGTTTAAGCAACCTAACAACTACGCTAACATCATCATAGTGAGAGACCAGCTTCCATGCACCCTCAGGCTTTTTACGGCTCTATGGTGCAATTGTATGTATTCTCATCTGCAGATCAGAAGGTCCGTGGTTCGATCCTCAGCAAAAAACCTTGCAAAATTTTAAAATCAGTAAACCTTAGGCCTGCCGGCCCATGTCAAGATAAAAGTTAGAACCCCCAGAACCCCCATCAGAAAAAAAGGAGGTTCTCAATTTTTTCATGCGTTTGCATCCAGGACTTTGATTTGTACGTGACTACGTTGCGGATCCTTTCCTTCAGCAGACATGATATGTTTATAATATGTATATATGTATCTCAGCCATCAAATTTATAGCATATAACCAGGGTGTACTGGGGGGGGGGTCCTCCTGGCTTTTCTCATAAACTTAGACTGAAAATTCTGTGTATGAAACATCCAATATACACAATATTGGGTATCAATCGAAAGCTGACGACAAGAACAACAAGTTCGTCCTTAGTTTAAGGCTTTAAGCCCAGACAACGCGCACACTTTTCGGTACACCCGGGCTCCAGAATTCTCAAAACTTCCAGCAAACACTTAAAACTAGGCAGTAGAGGATCAAATCTCCTGAAAAAAATTTCAGAACCCCCAGAACCCCAAGAACCCCCATCAAAAATTTGAAACTAAATATATGTAGTCACGGATCAAATCTCTTCGAAAAGTTAAGAACCCCCAAGAACCCCCAGAACCCCCATCAAAAAATGAAACTAACATAGTTATAGATCAAATCTCTACAAAAAATTAAGAACCCCCAGAACCCCAAGAACCCCCATGAAAATAAAAGCTTCAAGAAAATCAAGTGGTAGATCAGAACGCATCAAAAAGTGACTTTTATCTTGACATGGGCCGGCCTGCCTTCACTACTTTCTTTTCTGGGACGGTACTTAACATTCGGATTTTTGTATTCAACTAAAACCAAGCCATCCCACGAAAATTGATTTTTGAAATTTCTAAAATTAAAGCATGAATTTCCACTGGTATCAATTTCTGAAATTTTATGAAAATTATGGCTCAAACGTTCTGACATAACAGCCTCAGTTAAGCTTAAGCTAAACGTTTTATGATATCCATTTTGGAATCATAGAGCACATTCAAGCTTTAGCAAGCTCGGCTTTATGGCAGTGTAAAGCTTTTTTAACCTGACAAATTACATTGCACTAGGGACTTTCCGTTGTATTGTACACACAAGTCCCCCTTTTGTGTTAGCTGAAGCTTAAAAACCAGCTCCAGCTCTCTAAGTCTGGGCGAGATGTCTTTATTTTTAAAGCTTGTCTCTTCTGGAGGAAGTTGTGTTTTCAGCTTTAATCTAACTTTTTCCAAACTTCTCTGCCCCTCTTGCCAGAAGTGGGTGTCATGCGTTGGTTTTTTGGTTTTGTGTCCAAAAAATAAATGGATTTGAATTCATATGATGTTTTTTTACAATGAACTGAGATCTAAAAATAGGTTTGGAGTAGGCGACAAGTGGGTTTGGAGTCTCAAAATGTTTCGGAGCTTCCTGTTGGCTCTTAAGCTAAAATATAGATAAAATTTGGCGACTTCTTTTTTATATTTTTGAAACTTTTTGTCAATTTTTCGAGAAGTAAGATGCTGTTGTGAGAGATTCAATCCAACAGGCTGAATTAGTTTGATTCGTTCAATTTTTTCAGAATCTAATAATTTGACTGTCTGCCCAGCTTATTTGAACTTAAGTTACACTTAACCTCAAAACCACCAACCTTTCGGTTAACACGGCAATACATGGCTTGATACAAAATGTTTAGGTCACAGCCAAAATGATGCACCAATCAATCTTAGAAGGATCTTGATTTGGTGCTCATGGACGACGGAGTGAGATGCTCGGCCTAATTTTGATGGTATTGATTACCATTACCATATTTCCCGGCAAACATGGTCAAGACCAATTTTTACCACCAGAATGGAACTGGTCCAAGTACCACTCTCAGGAGGAAATATCGGACTTTATGGACTGGATGACCAAACGGTTTCCGGATCAGACTTTCGTCTACTCTATAGGAAAATCAGTGGAAGGTAACATTTAAACTAAGAACCCAGCTAATCCAAACTTTGTGATGTTTTTTAAATTTTTTATTTCGAATTTAAATTTGGAATTTCAAGTTTTTTATTTAACCTGAGATAATGGAAAGGGAAGGGTGAAACTGTCTAATGAGTTCTGTTTCTGAATTTAATGCGACTGTGCCTGAGTGGCTCATTCAGTAGAGCTTTGATGGGCGCAAACCGAAGGCCACAGGTTCGCTCTCCGCTCCTGACAGTAATTTCTCTAGTCATATTGCTTATCTTGTCATTTAATTTACTGCCTAATCATGTATTTAATTTCAGGTCGGGATTTGAAGGTCATTGCCATTGCAAATGTCTCGGCGTCCAAGCACGTTTTCGGCCGACCTGAAGTTAAATATGTTGCCAATATTCACGGCGATGAGGTAAAATTCTAAATTCAAATCAGTAAATAAATTAGAAATATTTTAAAGTATTTTTGCAAACAGTTAATTACTTAACCTAGTTGGAGTTGATTGGCCACTGGCAAATGGCAATTAAATACATTTGATTGACCAATTCTAGGCATTTTTGAGTAAAACTCACATGTTCTCTGTTGAATATTAATTTCAATTTTTAATTTTTTAATTTTAAATTAATTTTTTAATTTCCATTATCTAATTTTTCAGACAGTGGGCCGAGAAATGCTGCTCCGTTTGATTCACTATCTGCTCACATCCAAGGAGGACAAACCGAAACTGTTGCTCAAATCGGCTCGAGTTCACCTTCTACCGAGCATGAACCCAGACGGTTTCGCCGCGGCTGAGGAGGGAAAGTGTTACAGTTATTCCTCTGACGGACGGTGAGATTTGCAGCTTACTTTTGGAACCAGTTCCATTTTTAGAAATTTAATGAAAATTGTTTGAAAATTAGCTGAAAATGGATAGAAATCTTAAGACTACAAGATTTAGTGGTCCAACCAATGACGTGAGAGGTTGTACTGAAGCTTAATAAGATAAATATAAAATTACGAAAATACAGCTTAGCGGTAAACATAATCCCAGCATAATTTTAATGGTGGAAGTTTGACTGGTTGCGTTTGATTTTAAAATTAATTTCCAGTAATTGTGCAACACTTTAAGGCTGAGCTAACTCGTTCAATCCGTCCGTGCATTTAACTGCGCGAAAACCCAAAGTTTTGTAATACATTTCTCTTTACTGCTTGGTGTTGTAACAGTCTGTAAATTTAATGTAATTTACACTGAATTTAGATTGACATTCTGTTATTTTTCAGAGAAAACGCCAACGACATTGATTTGAATCGAAATTTTCCGGACGATCGATACCGAATCCACAAAAATGTGCAGCCGGAAACGAGCGCCGTCATGAAGTGGTTGGATGAGATTCCGTTCATCCTTTCCGGAAGCATCCACGGCGGCATGCTCGTTGTCAATTATCCCTACGATACCTGGAGACCCGAAAAAATCCGGAAAACAAGTATATACGGGATAAAATTACAGTTAAATTTTAAATAGCTAGGAGAATATCAGTATTAATTAAGCTGTTGCCTGTTTGCAAAAGTTCCTAAGAACTAAACATTAACGTAAACTGCCAGAAAAATTTGTTTCTACCGGAACTCGAACCAGCGACTTTCTGCTTTAGGCTTTGGCGCTCTGCCAATTGAGCCAACTGTCGCCACAACAATCGGAGTTCCAGTAGGGATAGTTATACGCCCGATTGCACCAAATGTTTCTACGTAAAATCTAATTATCTTAAAATCTTATTAGCTAGAAAGATTTTAACACTAAACACATTTTCCATTGCACCAAAATGTCTTTGCGTAAAATCGTTTTAACTTCTGCTTAAAATCTGTTTTGCTAAAATCTAATTAAGGGTAACGTGACTGAAACAGCCTATCACACGCAGAGCGGCAGCTTTGAAGTATCAGCGCTGTCCAATGATAATACACTGAAGTTCTGATACTATGAAACTACTTAAAATCTAATTAGCTGCTTTTCAAGGATTCCTGTTTTCATAGGCTTGCATTCACAGGTCTTAGTAGTAAACGGTACATACACTGCATGCTGTCTGCAATACGATACTATTTTGGTAACTTGGTTTTAGCAACAAACCTTGCTTTCTTTTTCACAGTAAGTCTCGATTTCGTACATGACTTTATATAACGAATTAACCAGCGGAAGTTGCCTAAAAACTGATGATCTTCAAATCCAAAATTGTTATCTATTATTGTTACTTGTTCTGTAATTACACTAATTCATTAGTTGCTTTTTCAGTTCCCCTCGAAAACTAATGGTGGGTGACTACATGCAAACAAGAATTTTCAAAAGTTCTTGAAATACTGACATGGATTGTCACACTAAACAGATTTTAAACATAGTACGGAGCATGTTTAAAATCTGATTAAGTTTCAATAGGTAATAAGATTTTAAACAGATTCTAAATAGATTTAAGTTGGTGCAATGCTCAGACAACTTAAATAAATTTAAAATCTGTTTAAAATCTAATTTAGCTAATTAGATTTTAAACACATTTGGTGCAATCGGGTGATAACCTCAGATTCAGAGGATTCAGCCTCAATCTTATTATTGTGTAAGGATTTGGCTCCGCCGGGAATCGAACCGCGGGCCTCCCGGACTGCAGTCAGGCGTGCAACCACTACACCAAGAGCCATCAGATAAGAGCACATAACATCTATATCATTGGTGCTCTCTGTACAATTGTCCTAAATAGTTTATTACACTGATTACACTGACACCTAAAAATATTACACAAAACCTTTGAAAGTTCACGTGAATCGCTTATACTTAAACCTAAGTAACCACTGCTAGAACAATGCCTTACAAAATTTACTACACTGATTTCAACCTTTCGGAGTTCACGTAAATTGCTGATAGTTAAACAGAAAATTAGTTAATTAATTAATTAATTAATTAATTAATTAATTAATTGATTAATTTTCAGAACGGCGCGTGAGACGTATGGTGGACGGGTACGGGAAGGTGAGCGCGACGCCGGACGACGACGTGTTCCGCCACATCTCGCTGGCCTACGCGGAATCTCATCCTGATCTGAGACCGTCCCTCCCGCTCTCGCAGCGGCTCTCCTGCAATCGACACTTCACCGACGGCATTGTCAATGGCAACGCCTGGTACTCCGTCATCGGTAAGACAGTTGAAGATTAAACTATAATAGCGAAATTAAATTGAAATTAAAGACTATGTATGTGTAATGTGAAAATAAAGGTGAAAATTAGCCCTCCCGTAACCGACTGATCATCTTTATTACAAGTTTGGCGTGACAGGATTTTTCTACGGGTGTCCATATTACCTCTATTTCTGTTTTAAAAGTTAAATGACTTTAATGAATTAAAGAATTAAAGAATCAGTGACAAAATATGTATGTATGTATATGTTATATATAAATTTAAATTAAGGAAGGGGTCATATATACATAAATCTCACGTTTTAAACTTGTCTGGTATATAGTACTCCATTTGCTCCATTCTTGAATTAATACAAGTTCGGTTTTTGAACGTTTACAGTAATTTTTGTTTTCAGGTGGGATGCAGGATTACAACTATTTAAACGCCGGTGCCCTTGAAGTGACCATAGAAATGTCCTGCTGTAAATATCCCCAGGCTGACCTGTTAGCCGGTTTCTGGGAGAAAAACCGATTACCTCTTATAGATTATTTATTACAAATCAATAAAGGTACATATGCGCATAAATGAAGCTAAACACTATGTAAATTGAGACTATAACTATTACAACAATTCAGGAACTTCAATTTAAGTTCAAATTCAAATTCAAATTCAGATCAAAATTCAATTTAAATCTTTCGGCAGCAGTATAGAATGCAGAAGGCATAAAATTTAAATTACAGGTGTCCGTGGGTTTGTCTATTCCTCAAATGGAAGCGGATTAGAAACGAAAGTGTACATTAAAAATCGATCCGTACCATTTAAGTCTACACAAGACGGTGAATTTTGGCGAATTCTTTTGCCAGGAAATTATACTATACAAGTAAGTGACATAAAATTAAAATTCTTAATTATTATTATTCTTCTTATTATTATTAAACTAAATTAATTGACAATATGAACTGGGCTTATTCTAGTGGGGGGGGCGGCGGCCCCCCCCCCATAAACACCCTTCCCCCCTCCAAAATCGTTCCCCCCCAAAAATCGCCCCCCCCCAAAAAAGTGGGTGCCCCTTTTGGTACCAAATTTTGCCCTGAAAAAATCGCTCAGAAGGCCAAATTTTCAAAAATTTTCCGGCTTCGCCGGACATTTTTACTCAGTTTTTGCCCTTTTCAACACTAAATCTGCTTATTTTTGCTATAAAAATCAACTTTTATAGTATATGCCAGAAAAACAGCGCTATTTTTAGCATATTTTTCGAAAAATTTTCCCCCCCCCCCCCAAAATTCCTTGCCCCTCGGACCTTTGGGGGGCCCCCCAAGAAGCCCCCCCCCCCAAGAAAAAATCCCTAGAATAAGCCCAGATGAATATGTTCTGCATAAAATGAAGTGTACTTGCCTGTATACGAATGTGTAGCCATTTGAAAACTAACGGGGCTCTCAAACTATATACGCAGGTGTATATATTTTTACATTTTTTGGAAAAATTAATTTTTGTTTTTAATTTTGAAAATTTTTTGCGTTTTTTAGGTAACAGATCCAAAGACAGAGTCAATCCTGTCCGAAGTGCCAGTCACTGTGCCAGAAGACGGTTACGTCAGCTGTGATATTCATCTGGACTCTGGAGAGTACCAGTGCAGTTGGCACTTATTTAGCAGTAAAGTAAGGCAGCTTAAATTATGTAAAAGAACTAATTATTTGCATGTCATTAATATCAGGAACATACATGCGGCAACCTTTGAAATTCTATGAAAAACTTCAAAAAACTTTTTCGTGAAAGAAATTTTTTCGTTTTTTGTTCGTTATGCCGGATCAGCAGGAAACATACCTTATGCTAGCATTTATTTATGCTATAGTTCAATGGAAACGTTTTATTTTAGCATGACGATTTGAAGATTCTGGTAGTGAAATCCACGACGATAAATACAGTAAAAGCCGCCATTTCAGTATTTTCTCATAGTTCCCATATACTAACAGTTTCCATATGGCTAGTAATATATATTGCTCAAGTTTTAAACCCCAGTTAATGCTTAGTCCCCGTGTTTTATTGTATATAGGCACTGTTTTGTATTGTACAGTAATCTACACATATGATTTAAAAGTGCAAATGTTCTAGTGATCTATATATTTGCTTGTTCAGTATAAAGTATGAATCATAAAATTGGTGCCGTATATACGGGTTAAGACAATTCTAAAGTATATAATCTATACCTTCGGGAAAAACGGAAGGCAGATCTCACGCAATTTTAGCTTGGAGATTTTTTGGAAAGAGTTATAAGTGGAGTAACTAGTTTAATGTAACCGTAGGATAGCGTGGGGGAGAAATGGGGGGGGTGCAGACTCCCCTCAGACCAAGAAAAACGGGTGGATCCCCTCAGCGAGAAGGAAAATAGGGCAGACTCTCTGGTCCAGAAAGGAAAAAGGAGTAGACCCCACAGTAATTTTTACCAAACATTTGTCATTTTTAGCAAATTCTGGCGATTTTCTTCAAAAAATTTCTTAAAATTGCTAAAAATTGTTATTTTTTACTGATTTTTGGACAAACATGTTTAAAAATTTGAATTTTGATAGTTTCGGAGCAAGCCCATTAAAATTTTGGAATTTTTGGAACCGTTAGACCCCTCGCCGAGATCGGGCAGACACCCTCCAGAATCGGACCCTGTGTTAATGTATAACTGTAAAATAGTTTTTAGACGATGTTAGATAGGTGTAGTCATACATGAATTTCGGTAAAGTGCAACTTACTACCCAAATATATTGCATGAAAAGGGAAGTAGATAGAACAGAGTTCTTGAATAAGGAAAATATTGAAAGAATCAAGATAAAACAATAGCAGAAACAGAAACCGTAAAATACAAATTAAAATCTGAGTTAAGAATTTTAGTATAAAAAAGATACAAGTAACCCTATCATTTTCAAGAGGAAGGGAGTGTGTAAAGGTGACATGCTTGCGTGGAGTCAAATTATTTAGTTAATTTTAATTCTGCTCTACTCTACTCTTTCTTAAAAAGGTCCTAAGCTGTACACATTGGATTCGAATTCCAGTTAAAGCTCAAGTATCTGCGGCTCAGGTGCCCGATTTTTTTGGGTGCATGGTGGTGTGAAACTTTTCTCATTGTTTTAGTTTAAAGTAACATTATCAGGGAATAGCTAACTAAAGTTTAAACTAGCAGTGGATTGCGCCATCATGTCCTATAAAACAGCAATACAACTCAAGTTTACCTTAAGTTTTAGCTCGTACCTAATCTCGTAAATCCTTTTCTTCTTAGAATGTTCCAAACCAGTCTAAAGCTGAGTTCCTGAGGAAGAAAGGAAGAAGATACTTCGGGTTAATTTTATGTGTCAAAGATAGCCAAGTTAATCCAGTTAGGGGTCTGTTAAAAGTGGATAGTTAGTTGACCAGTTTATAACTCACGTGAATGGAAGTGCCATTCTGGTACTACACGAAAAGAAGCTTATATATCTATGTCCTCGGACCAAGAGTACAATAATTCCTATAGTAGAACATGCGTCATAAAGAAAGCAAAAACCATGCTATGGCACTATCGACTATTCAGTGTGCACCCCCACAATCTGACCACCCTCTCACACCGTCTCTACATGGGTTAGTCCCAAACGGGGGTTGCTCACTCGCTTAGTATATTCCATTCCGCATATGCATGTGACGCATGTGTTAAACATGCAAACTTAAACCCCTTAAGCGTGTGACCCCTGTTCTCCGCACCCATATACGAGCGATGTGAGAGTGGGTCATATTGTGAGGGAGGGGGCTGAGCCTACAGCGAACATCCTAAGCCCTAGTCCATCTTAACACAATTCTAACAATATTTTTAATTAAACTTTAAAATTTTTGTACAATCAACAAATGCACACTCCTAAATTCAAAATAACAATAACACGAATTAGCTTTTAGTAGAATAAAACAGTATTATAATTCAAAACTCTCTAACCAATTAATTAGCGTTTGTCAAACAAAACAATCAAATCAGAACCAATCATTAATTACAAAATTCAGTGTCAATTCTCAAGAGGTTCGAAACCCAGTCAGATCATCTAAACTTTTTCAATAGCGTTTGCTCATGACTTCTAAGTGAGTATTACACATTTACACAAAAGTTTAACTAACTTTGGTTTTCTATTAACTTGCATAAAACACATCGCTTCCCCAGCAATAGAATTGGAAAGTGGTTCCGCTCAATCGCCTACCGCGGGTGCTGTTCCCCAAAGATAATGCCTAAAAAATGGACCCCTTATCCCCCCTGGGATTTTCCCTCACAAAATCCAAAACTTTCACTCAGTTCACTTCCACATGATCTAGTACATTACGTAGGTTCACTGGATTCACTCTGTTTATATCTTTTTACGCCTTTTACACTTTTCGAAATAAGTGCTGCTGGCTTATTTAATCAACACCCCCCCCCGACCCTCCAGCAATTTTTAGAACAAAACAGCATCACTAAAATATATAATCACTAAAACAGCCTTAAATATGACAAAAATGTGTACTCACTGGAAAGGAGATCAATTCTACAATAAACAGTCATTGCAACAAAACTGCTACTACAATCAGTACCTAATATAAAGCATATGCTATTTGTTTAGCGCCAGTGACAAACACAGTTAACAAAAAGTATTAGACATTATTTCTAGAAGTTTATTTGTCGTCAATGTCAAAAATACAGAAAAACACAATCAAAGACGGCTATAGGTAGGTAGTAACAATGATTCAACTCTTGGCCAAAGCCTAACAGGCAAAACAATCGCCAACAACAGAAAGTCTAAATCACACTCTTATCTACTATGTACTCTTACTATCCGAAGAACCGACTAGCTATCTACTAACTGACTGACACTTGATCATTTTTATCGAACCCGTTCAGCAGGACTTTCGAAGCGTTCGAGTCCGTGCCCGGGTAGGTCAAGGGTCGACACGGCAGCGGTAGGTCTGACGTGCGTTGACTGGTCAGATACTGCAATGTGTCTTCGCAGTCTCTGGCATAGGTTTCCAGTTTCGCCAGTGGTTTCAGGTCCAGGTCAGCAATGCCCAATTTCACTGACCACTGGCGCAGCTGAAACCGATTACTGGAGGTCAGCAATTTCCCCAGGTCAGAATTCGCCACCGGCTGGTCTCCCCTGCGCACCGCAATCATCAGAGAGCAATCGCTCAGCGTTCGGCTGACCAGGAACCAGGCTAGCCTGCGAGCCAAACACAAATTTTCAATTTCAGTTTCAGTTTCAGTTTCAGTTTCTGTTAACAGTCGGACATAGTCAAAGGAGGTCCAGCGGGCAAAGGCCGGCAGGGAGATCAACTGTCGCCAGATTCCAACCGCTTCCAGCTCGCTGAGCTGATTTCTGATCAACGCACTGATCAATCCATCGATTATCGACGATTTTGATCCATCTTCCGATTTCCACTCGAGCGCATCGACTAGAAGTTCAGCCAGCTCGGTTCTGGTCAGATCCGCATAGCTGGATGAGTCGGGAAGAAATAGGTCATTCTGAACTGTAACCGGATTTTTGTCGACAGCAACCGGTCGGTGGTGATGACCGCCGAAAATTTTCCGGGAATTCTCAAAAATGTGCAACTGTTTTCGCGGCCGGACTAGGAGGGATGCTAGGGCACGAATTTTCTCCGGCCGACTGCCAAAACATAACAGTCGGGGACAGTAGCCACCAAAACAGTCTTCCAGACGAGGTGGGGCAGGTGTGGTGGCGTTATTTGGCTGTTGTTGCGAGGCGGAGTATTTCCTGCGGACCATTTGTTTTCTGATCACATGAAAACAGTAACCACAGTAGGCGGGGTGAACACTGGGCAGGAAGCTCTTCAGCTTAAACTCAATACAAAGTGGTGGACTTAGATCAGATTTTGGTGACTGCTTTGGAAGGATTAAAGGTGGTTCTAGATAGGTCAAATCTTCCATTTCCAAAATTGTAACACAATCTGTAGAACTACTGTTGTCATTAGTGGTACACAAATGGTCAACTGAGCATTCTGTAGCACTGCTAAGCAGAGGTAGTAGACGGTTACGTGAAAGTTGAGTTACATGGAGGTACGGTAGATAGGCGGAATCGATTACAGTAGGGAGGAACTGTCGGGCGTACCAGGACAGCTGGCGAGATAGGGACGCTGCATCTGCGGATGGGTTCTTGCAGATGCGCCAGACACATCTAAAAATAGACAACAGGAAACTGGTGAAAAAATTGGGGAAATGAAGAAACATTTGGCTCTCACGGACGAGCAACTCATAAGAATAATGAAAACAGGCAGACAGAGTCACAAAAAAACAACAAACACCAGGCGCAGGATTTGAGGAAAAACTGGGGAGAAGACTTAATAAAATGAAGGAAAATGAATTAAATTTGGATCTGGGCGAGTTACTCTGACATTTAAATTTAAGGGGGGTCGCGAATTTTCGACCATCTCCGATTTTTCTTATTTTAACATATTTTGTGGTCATCATGGGTTCCCAAAATAAGACCATTGCGTTTGTGTTGCAAAACTTTCCCTATCTTTCACAATAGTCCTTCAAAGGTGACCCCGACAATAAACATAGGAAAACGAATCAGTTTTTTTCAAAATTACTGATAAATCTTACGATTTAGGTCCATTTATACTCAATCGATATACAGTCTAATTGCACATTTTTTTAATGTCTATCGTTGCTTTGAGCTACAAATTTAGCCGAAAAACCATTTTGGCAAAACTGCGATCATTTTGTTTTGAACATCGATTTGTCAAAGCTACTCGACGGATTCCGGAAATTTTTGGCAGAGTAGAAATTCGCACTTCTGCGGAGGGAAGTTTTTCTCGGTTTGGGATAAAACGTAACGAGTAGCAAGAAAATTCAATGCGAATCTGTAAAATTTCGTGTTTCCGTGCATATGGCCGATTTTCTCGACCACTAAGACCTGTTAAGGTGGTGATTCCTTTTGGAGACATCAACTTTGAACCATTATTACTCAACCATTACTTGGAGTTAAGAAGCCATTTTTATATCAAAATGCTGTTTAGCATTTGCTCTTTCTAATGAATTCAACGAAACTAACTTTAGTTTTTTGAAATTATTTTATTGCATTTTCGAAGTAATTTAATTTTCCAGATTTTTTGCAAACTAAAGTAAATTTTTCCGTGAGGCATCGGCCACATCATTCGATTCTACTATTAAATAGCTGGGGACCCTTTTTTAGTTATTATAAAACCGCTCTTCGTTATAAAGAAATTAGCTAAAATGTATGCGCAACCTGGATTTTGCCTACTTTTCCCAACTTTGGCAAGCGACCAGTTTAGCTAGAAAGCAGCAATCGGGACAATTAAAAAAGGGTCCCTGTGTATTTTAGTGTAAAATACGTCCAGTAAGTGGCAACCATCTAGCTTGCATAGTAAATGCTCCACAATCGCTAGAAAAAATTTGGTCATGTTTTTGCAAAACTACATTTTCTATGATAGCAGCGTACGGGATACCAGTTAGATTATAATGTCACAGATAATCGGCTCGACGAGACCTTCAAATTGACACCCGTAGTTTAATTTTACGGCTTACGTAGCGCAAGCAATGGCGGATTATTTGAATTCTGCAAAAATGACAAATTTTCAACGCCAAAATAGGAAAATCGACTATATCTCACGATAGCGAAAAGCTAGAAAGATGCTTCAAAAAGCAACAATGTAGAGCTCAACAAGATCTTTCGAATGAATATAATCATAGCTGTACAGCAACTGCCTAACTGTCAAAAATTGATAAAAACCACCCTGAACGGAGACGTCGAATTTTTGAAGCGGGATCGCGCGGAGGGTGTTAGAATACTAAAAGAACTTATTTTGGAAAGTTTCATCAAATTTCATCTTGATTTGAACCGCCAATCAACAATATGTGCCCAAAAGCTGGCTTTTTCCTACAGGGGAGGGGGGGGAGGGCCCCCCCAGAATTTCGTTCCCCCCCCCCACAGACTTGGATCGCCCCCCCAGGATTCGGGCCTTCCCCCCCCAGGATTCGGGCCTTCCCCCCCCCAGAATTCCAAAGTGCCCGGAAAAATAGGGTTTTTGAGGGTAAATTTTGAAAAATTTTTCCGGCTTCGCCGGATTTTTACCCATTTTTAAGCATTTTTTAGCTAGTTTAAGCTTAAGTTTAAGTTAAAAATAGTCAATTTTTTAGCTCAGCAGCAAAAAACAGCTATTTTTAGGCATTTTTCGGAACATTTTTCTCCCCCCCCCCCCCAGAAATCCGAGCCCCCCCAGACCTGGGGGGGGACCCCCCAGAAATTTTTGCCCAGGAAAAAGCCAGAAAAGGAATCACCACCTTAAGCAAAATCCAAAAAAGTCCCTCCGTCCATAATATGTCCTTCATATCATGGCACAAAAAGACCTTTTGGCCTATTCTACAGTTTTGCGAAATCGGTGTTGAAAAATGTTTGGCCAATATTTAGCCGTTATAATATGTCAGAAAAATTTTGCTAATTTTTTGCTAATTTTGCTAGTTTCGTAAACGCATGCGAATGTCCTGGTTATAAGCTTTAAAACAATGTATGTATAAAGCTCTTTCCAACTCCCAAAACTGTGACAGTTATAGCGTTTTGAAAAACACCACAAAAGCACTGCACAGAAGGACATAACCACTTTAAGCGTTCTAACACCCTCCGCGCAATCCCGCTTCAAAAACTGGACATTTCCGTTTAGGGAAATTCTTACCGATTTTTAGTTGGGCAGCAGCTGCATATTTATGAGTCATAAATTATGACTATGTACATTGATTCGAAAGATCTCGTTGCGCTCTACATTTTTGCTTTGGTAAACATCATTAGTCAATTTTCATAGTTTGGTGTCGAAAACTTGTTATTTTTGCAGAAATCAAATAATCCACCATTTCTCGATCCACGAAAGCCGTAAAGATAATTTCTTCCCCACAGTCATTACCTGGCTTACCTTCGACCATCCTTATATATCACAGAATACACCACATGAAGTGAGCCCTCATGCATGTAGATGATCCCGGACACAGAATCCGGGTCTATCTCAATATCCATTCAATCCTTCACCGGAAATTACTGTACACAGTTTACAGTTGGCAGAATACTAGTGACTCTAAAATGCAAAAACAAATCTGATCAGTTCTGGTCAGACAATAACGTCAGGTCAAACGTATATGACAAAGTAACATATGAGAAAATGTTGGCAGCACGCGTCACACTGATTTGCTATCGGGCCAAGAACAATGCTTCGTTATCAGTAAGCGCTACGGAAATGCTGCAGCTATTGAAGATGAAAGGACCGCCGGCCAAAATGGAATGGATTTACGGGGAGATAATAATACGATTTTCTTAACAGCTTTCCGTGCAAAAACAATAGGAATAAATCTTATCGATACCCAAAGCATTATCCGACCACGCTATCCAGTATTATAATGTTTAAAGTCTCTTAATCTTTCACTTCGTGAGAGCGCGAAAGAAAATATATAAATGGAGAATCATATCAAATATGAATACAATCCGAAAGTGTCTGTCTGAAGAAGGTTCAGTACATTAGGCAATTTCATAAAGTGTTGGGATTGGCCAAAATTTTTCCAGGTTGGCTTGTCTTGGCCGGACTTTGAGGTTGGCCAGCCAATTGGCCGTTGGGAGGCCATTGGCTACTAGTTGGCCGAAGGAGGTTCCGTAGCCTTTACCCAATGTTCAAATAGAATTTACAAGTCCTAATGCGCCTGCCGGTCTTAAAAAGCGTCAACTTTATTTAGTTTAATTCAAAATAATTTTTTATCAAATGTTTAGCTCAAACGTGCGACAATTTTGTTTCTACTGAAGGACTGCAATGAACTGATGAGACATTGGCCACTGGACAAATTTAAACTCAAGATTTAACATGACATTGTTGGCTGAATTAACATGTCTTGCGTGTTAAAAATTTCGTTGGCCTAACTTTCATGTTCCGGTTGTATGAGTCGACGATCGTAAGTTACGCGTTTTATTTGTCTGCACATCCTAATATCCTGCACGTGCGGCATTATACGTTACGTATACTAAATACTTTACTACAGATTTTAAGTTTACATTAATGTTGACACTTAGCTCTCTGATACGTCTCTGATCTGTACTCATACTACTGTAGTTAGCATTATTTCCCAATAAAATTTGTAACATACCTCAGCCAACAATATCTAAACTTTTGAGTTTAAATTTGTCTACGCACAAGTCCTCATTTTACAGCACACCAAACTCAGGGACCACTAAACTTCAAAGTTAACCCAATTTGCGCTGGTGATAACCAGTGCAACAACGACCTAACAAACCCCTTAAATATAAAAGGGGGGCGCACGGCCTTCTGTTCCTTCAGCCCGCCCCGAACGGAAACTGGTTCGAATCGACCCGTGGACCGGCCGGCCCGTCGGCCAGCAACACTGCTAGCTGTATCAAAATAAAACCTGTCAGCTAGTCATTGCGAGAGGTTTACGATAGCCCCATATAACTAAATTGAAACTAGTTCTCTATATCGCTCATTGGACATGGAATTACTAGAAGGCTGCAAAACTCGAGTTTATTACAACAAACAATAAATATACACCAAATGTATAAAACATTTCATTTTGGTACAAATATGAGAAGCACAGAAGCCAGTGTATAGCTGTACATGTGAATGGTAAAGCAATGCACATTTAAAAGAACCTGTATATGCATAAAAACGTAACTACAAGCTTACACAAAACATAAAAACAGCATAAAAGAACAAATCGAGAACCTTCAAAAATAAGAATTTTTAAAATTTTCGCCATCACTACACTTCAACTGAAAAAACTTTCCCACCTATACTATATTTTCATTAAACAAAAAGCCACCAAAAATTTCCTACAAAGAAAAGGAAAGGAAAACTGTTTTAAAAATTACCCCCCCCCCCAATTTCCCACAAAGAGCCCAAATCAACGCTGAGAAGATTGAGCAGCCAAAGAATGATGGAAAGGGGGCTGGAAACAGCGGACATGCTCCACTGGAAGGCCGCCTTCGGGACTGCCCGCCGCTTCCGCCCCACCGGCCCCGGCCCCACTGGCGCCAACATAGCGATTTAGCACCGAGAAAATCTGATTGTTCAGGACCTGAAAGCGACGTATCCGATCCACCATACGTACCAGAATCTAGACAATCAGAAAATAATAATTTTAATTAAACACAAAAATTCATGACAAAAAGTAGTGTCCTAACCGTTATGACCATTCAAAAAATCAGTGAGGGAGGGAGGGGAAAGGAGAGCACTTATGAGAAACAGTTTAGTTTGTCAAAACAAAAGTTGACATTAATTCTAACCCAAAAGCCAGAAAAAACCAAAAAGATTTCCGGCAAAAAGGGCCAGAAAAGAGCAGCAAAAACAACTGACCCCCTGCTCGTCCTTCATGCCGTCGACACGCTGAACCCTGAGCAGATGGTAGCAGAAGTCCAGACAGTCAAATCGCTTCTGCTGCCCCAGAAGGATGATCATGGCACAGCCGGCCCAGTTCAAACCCTCACCGTACAGTTGTCTAAAATAGCCAAAATACGCACATAATATGTAGAACTATAATGTATTATTTTATAGAAATCAATTGCACCAAACGAAACCAATTATGCAAATAAAAGTTACACATTTATGACCGACCACTACATGAGAAAAAACACGCAATACAAATAAGTCTCTTTGTGTTTGCTAAGATGTACCCGTGGAGGAGGTGCCGTCTCAATGGCGTTAAAAGAGCTAAATATCTCTAAAATCTAAATATCTAAAAATTTAAAAAATCTAATCTTTCTTGAAAAGGTCCTCCAAACGAACACGAACAGAAGCAGAACAGGACAGAATTGCCCACTCCCCACATAATAAATCAAAGAGCCAAATAAAGGATCCACTCAAAACCTACTCAATGGTGAACTCATTGTCGCCAATGGGAAGACAGTAGACAAACTGGATGGCAGACCAGAGCCTGTGGAATTCGGTACACTCATCAATATTCATCACACCGTTGGTGGGCGGGGTGCCGTGCCAGATCTTGTCCGACAGGTAGCTCTTGATACGCCCCAGGATCACTTCGAACATGGACAGACCGCAGCACAGTCGCTCCTTGGTCAGTAGGTCACTCTCGCGTGCTATAGCACGCTGCTAAAAACGAACAGCACAGACAGACAACATGAAGACAATACATGAGGAGGCGAAATTTACTTGGAAATCAGGATTTTACGCAGTTTTTTGGGGGTCCAACCACTTTTGTCAAAAAACCCATCGAAAAGTTAGAGTCAAGAAAGTTGAAAGGTCCCCTCCCAGCCCTCTGAACAAAGGATTAACAAAATAGCACCAAGAGTACATAGCACAAACAAAATATAAGTGCATAGTAGGCACTCACCTTATCAGTTCCCAGCCGCTCCACCACACTGCAAATCTGTAGTCTGGAATATTTCTGTTCCAAGCGTTTCATCTTTTCATCCGGTTTTTCCTTTTCTAAAACAAAATAATAAAACGGAATGCAAACGATATTATTTGAAATTTTTTCGAGATTCAGGCTAGGCTTTTTAGGCGAAACAAAGCGGGAGTGGGGAACTGGGGGGAGGGGGAGCCCATCACAAGTGGGGGGCACCCAAAAACTAATGGAAGGGAATAAAATGTTGAAAATGCTAAAAATAAGGTAAAAATAGTTTGCTGTCTGCGTATACTGCTAGAACTGAGCTAAGAACTGTTCAAAAATCAAGTTGCGGAGCCGGAATATTTTTGAAAATTTTAACCAAAAATCTTTAATCTTGACATTTTTTCTGGGCGCCTTAACGTGAGTGAGGAGGAACCTAAAAAGTGGGGTCATACTATGGACAGGCCCGCACCCAGGGGGGGGGGGGTTCAAGGGGTCTAGCCCCCCTTTTGGGGTGACAAAATAGAAAATTTTTGCTATTTTTATAGCAAAAACAGCTATTTTTAAAAAATTTTCGCGCCTTCGGCGCAATAATTTATTTTTGCAAGAAATAAACATCCAATGTACGATTCTTGGGCAAAAATGCAAAAATTCTTCAACTTCTGGGGGGCTCCACCCCCCAGACCCCCCGTTGTATCTTACCTTGGACCCCCCCTTTCAAAATCCTGGGTGCGGGCCTGACTATGGACATTAGTATACTCTTGCTGAAACACATACACATTACACAGCACAGTAGAGCACACATGCAATAGAAATAATCCAAAAACCTTTGCAGTGTGGTCGAGGAATGATATTTTGAAAGGGAGCCGCCAGCAACAAATCTAATATTTCTTCTTGACTCTACAACAGTACAAGGGCAAAAACACTACAAAAGTAAAAAAGTTAAAAATAACGAACAAAGATAACTTTAAAATTTAGAAAGAGAAGCTGTAATAGTTAATGCAAGTATGCAAGTTTACACAGTAACTAGACTGGTTGTTAAAATTGATATATGCGTAATTTACAATAGTAGTTTCACAACTGCAATCGCAAGTTAACGCGCGCGTTGCGCATATAAGCGTTTGCATGCGTTCGTGAGCATGAATCTAGCTACACTATAATATTAAACTTCTGAAACAGTATGTTATAGACAGGAGCGTCAGTGCGCGTCCTTGAGCGTTAACGACTGCGAAATCACCACAGGAGATAATATTGAGCGATTTTATACAGAAAAATCTAACTAAAATTCTTACACACCAAAGCTTGTTCAAGATTGAGGCAAAACAGTAGGGCATTTCCCAGGATACGAAAATACTGAAACATATCCGTCCGCAGGTCTCCATAGGCAATAATGTCTCGCAACTGAGCATTATAATAGGCCAAGATACCTGAAGCAACAGGAGAAATATATAATAGAAAAATAATTCGGTGACACTGGAGAATTTAGTATTTCATGTCAAGGAGGCGGAGGGGGGGTAACACCACCACCACCCCCCAGGGACAAAATTCTTAACCCTTCTGATTTTTAAACAAGAAGCTTTGTAGAAACATTACACATTCATTTTTAGGCAAAAAACTGAAATTCTCTCCAAAAATTCAGATACATTTCAAGCATTTTCTATCTAGCCACTAAAAATACGCAACTATGTAAGAAGTGGGAAATTCGCGCCCAGGGAGCGAAATTTTTTGGTTTTATGCCTGTTTTTCCTCTTTTTCTCATGAATATTTCTCTCCTTCAAATCACGACGGTGCCGGCCTTCCCCCATAGATCCACCTCTGTTTCGTGATCAAGGATTGACTTAAATTTACCTCTTTTACCTCGAAACTTACGTCTACATTTACCTAATATTTTTGAAACATTTTAGCAATGCTATAGGAAGAACAAGTTAAGTTAATTCTATCTATGTTAATGTAAGTATCCTACATATTCCGCTCTAATGTCTTATTCAAGCAGCAAGTTCGGACGTTGTCAGATAAATAATTACAAATTAAAGACAGGAGAAGATGGAAGGATATGCGCAGTTAGCGGTAACGATTACGATTATACCACAAATACAAGTTAAGGTAGCTGTGTTTCCCGAAGCACTTAAGAAAATTATAAGCCACAATGTGATATCACATAAATGTTTAAGGTACCTTTACCTTTTTTGATGCCTTACGTGATGATTGCTTAAACTACTGAAATAAACTAAAATGTGTGCCAACAACAAATAAACAAACAAAAACAAAACAAAACAGGATATGGGATAGATGGGCTTATTTAAACGAATATATACGGAAAGAAATTAATTACTGGTTCGATACATATATACTGATCGATTTGATAGGTTAATCAGAGTCTTTCGGCCCTAATCCACTTAAACCAATTGAATGGCTAACATAAAATTAGAATGCAATGAAAATACGAACAAACATAATTATTGGGAACCTACGGCACACTATTAAAGGTTTATAAAATACCTTTAGAGGTGTAATCGTATCGGGGCAGTTTGCAAACTTTAGGCATAACTTTCATCAATTCGGTGGCATACTGCAACAGGCTGCCTTGAATCTGAAAAAAATGAAAGCAAAGCAAAATGAAAAATACCAGTAACATTATTTCATACAAATTCCAAACACCCCTCCCCCACCATTATATTCTTGCGCCTATACAGTCTTCAAGTGTCTCAATTTAATCTAGCAACACACTGCTTGTGCTTCTGAGTTTCAACATCTAATCACGCCAACTATGTATCAACAAGTGAGCGAGTACCACCAATGGGTTAAAGCAGAAAGAGCAAAAAATATTAAACGGATTAACTAAAATGGGGATTAAACAGATTAAAAAAAACGTATTCATTAAATGGATTAAAGTTTAAGTTAATCCGTTTTTAGTCCTCGAGTTTTTGAAAAGACCCTTTTAGACCTACACAGGTACGACAAGTCTTTAGCAGCTCTTCCAACACAACGGCAATTCCTTCATAGCCCATCAGTTTGGCCAGGACTCGAAAATGCGGGGCACCAATGAAGCCCTTATACATCGTATAGATGTTGTTATAGGCATTGTTGAGACTCTTAAAAATATTCAAGAATACCGGAGACTATGTAGAAACAAATTTGTAAATTCGGAATAAAAGACGGACAAGAAAAACTGTGTCTCATCAAAGTAACAACTAAAAGCAGGAGGAACAAAATAAAATTTAATCCTTAAAATGTCTAAGGGACGCTCTCAATAGCAGACTGTCCAAAATTTCTGACATTTTTCAAAGTTTTGAAAATAGAGACTACCGAAAAGAGAGGAGGAGAAAACAAAAATCAAGGGCCCTAGCTAAAGCCAATCCCATAGACAGCTTTCAAGCATATTATTATAAACGTTTAAATTCATGAACATCTGCCCCTCTCGCTAGAGTGTAAGCATGACATAAAAATTGAAAACATTAAAACTAGAGCGACCAACTTCACAAACACTCTAATCTCCTCCCTCCCCTCAATGAGAAGGAAAAAAGGCCAGACCCTCTAGAACAGAAAGAAAGAATGGATAGACCCCTCAGAGCTCTTTTGCCAAGACTTGAACATTTTCCAAAAAAATTGTAGTGATTGCTTTTAAAAGATTTCTTAAAAATGGCTAAAAAGATTCATTGTACGTACACTAATTTTTGACCAAAAATGTTAAAAAATTACTATTTTGCTAATTCTGGGGCAGACTCCCTTAAAATCATAGATTTTTTAGAGACAGACCCCTCGCGGAAATCGTGGCAGGCCCCCACATCTGATTTGGACAACGTGTTAATGTATGACCCTGCCCCAACACTATAAATAATAATTTCATCCAAAACCAACCTCCTTCTCTTCAAAAAACAACAGAAAAACGGACAAATTTATTATCCTCACTCTTCTAATCTAAAAACCAGGGGGGTGGGGTGGGGTGGTGCCTAATTATTTACCTTAGTTCCCCAGAAATAGTGAGGCTCGGCCTGTGGCGGTTTACAGCGCTCCGGTGATTTCTCAGACATATTCAGCACTTTACAGGCAACAAATCTGAAAAAATTTAACTAAAAAATGTTAGTGTTACAAAAGGACAATAAAAAGTGTCATAGAGATACAACATACGTTCGGCACGCGCAGGACAGACAAAAATTATTAGGACTCGAGTTAAAGGGATCAAGGGCAAAAGTGTCAGAAGTTAGCCTCGAAAGAAAAAATTGTAGAATTTTGACACGACACCACTGGGTTTACTTTAGTGGAGGGGCAACCCTAAAAGCGAGAGTGCATAATTGCACTATGTATAAGAAGAAGAGTAAGCCACTACAGGGCTCCTCTTCTTGGCATTGCGTAACGGTGCTCCGACCACAATACGCGAATGTTCCCCCGTTAGGTGGGGGGGGGTAGCAGAAAAGGGGTCCCCGTTTGGTGGTGGGGGGTAGTCAACAGCCAATCAGATTGCAGAGACCCCCTCCCCGTTTGGTGGGGAGGTAGAGCAGAGGATTACGGTAGTTTTTGTTCTATTCGAAAATCCCGTTTGATGTGGAGGGGGGGTAGCAAAGAGAGGTCCTCGTTTGGTGGGGGGAGGGGGGTAAGCAAAAGAGGTCCCCGTTTGGGGGGAGGTCGCCAACAGCCAATCAGATTCATCCAATCTTAGCCTGACTTGGCGACCCCATTCTGTCAACCCCCTCCCCACCAAACGGGAAACCCTTGCATACCCCCCATCAAACGGGGACCCCTGTTGCCTACCCCCCCCCCCCACCAAACGGGGAGGGGGTATGCTTGTCGACCCCCCCCCCCCCAAACGGGGGAACATTCGCGTATTGTGGGCGGAGCACCGTTACGCAATGCCAAGAAGAGAAGCCCTCTAGTGGCTTACTCTTCTTCTATAATGTAAAGGAATAAATCATGAACTCTTGCTAAACACGTCCAGCTTGAGGTGCCCAGAAATTGCATAATTTTAAGGATTCATGATCAAAATTTTCAAAATTTTTTAAGGAAGTTCGCCGGAACGTTTTGGTCCAAAATCGTGTTTTTTGACCCCCACCCCCAACAAAAAAGAATCAATTAATTAATCAATTAATCGGTAATTCAATTCATTAGTTTAGTACCGATCAGTGGCAGCATTATAGCAATATTTGGGCAGAAAGTCATAGGACAGTTCCCAAAACACGTGAAGGGCAATGCGACCATAGGGTGCCGAAACGTTGTGATTAGCCTCCAAGAGGAGATCCTTAAATTCCGTCAGTCCAGACAGATATTTGGACAGCAGTTCGTGACAGAGACGATTTACGGAAATTAGGCCGTCCAGTTCCTACAAATATTTGATAAAGTTAAAAGCTAAATAGTTGACAAAAATAAAATGGTACATCAATCAAAATATTACGTATAATACGACCTTAAGCACTACTTCAGATCATTATTGCCTCAAAATAGAAACCCTCAGAAAGCGTTTTTCACATGATTATGACAGCAAACCAAAATCTATAAATAGTGAACTTGTTTTTTCAAAACCTCAATTCCGCTGCAGCATAAACTTCATTCAAACATACACACAGTGCACAAAACCAAGAAAAATTAAATTATTCTTTTTTTAATTATTCAATTAATCTCATTATTAATTACCATAATATCGGTAAGATCGCCAGCTTCAAATCTGCAGATGGCCAAATCCAGCGAAGTTCGGAGTGCAATATTGATTCGTTGAGTGATCAATCGATTTAGATCGATGGAGCGACCCAATAACTGAAAAATGCAAAAAAAAGGAAATCAAATGGAACCCATACAAACATAATTAGAACCACGACTGTGTACGTAGCCCACCATACATTAACATACGGTCGGGTTCTGGGGGGTTTGTCCCCAAAAAATTTTGAGGGGGCTTGTACCTTGAACAAAAATTTTCAGGGGGGCTTGTACCTCAAGAATAAATTTGTAAAATGTTTCAAAAAATTAACACTAATTTTATTAAAATTTGCAATTTTCCAACAAAATTAGCAAAAAATCTTCAATTTTTGGAAAAAATTTCAAAATTTTGCCCGACTTTTCCCAGAAATTAAACATGTTTAGGTAAAAAATTTCGGCGAAGCCGGAAATTTTTCTAAACTTTACTGTAAAAACTAATTTTTTCGGCTATTTTTGGTTACCCCTTGACCATTTTTTCGGTACTCCTTTTCCCCGACGGCGATAGGGCTTGTACCTTGTCCGGGTTGGGGGGGGGGCTTGGACCCCCCCGCGTTAACCTCTATGTAGCCCACGTTTGTTTTCTTCGATAAATAGGTAGCCACAGTTTTTTTAGAAAAAGTCTGTGCTAAATTGGAAAAATTCCCCCCCGCCTCCAAGAATAAATAAATTCACTAATCCTAGAAGGGTAACAGGGGAAAAGTATCAAAGCAATGACTGCGTATATACCTGTACATGTCGCTGCTTCATCAAGGTATGATAGCGAGTACAGGCGGGGAAGCCCCAATGTGAAGGCATACCGAAATGAGAGATTTCGTGCTGGAACCGCTTGTCTAGCATAGAGCTAAAAATACCAAACAATAATATCAAAAACTGAAAAAACTCCCCCCTCTCCAGCGAAATAAACATTCAAAATCAACAATGTTCAATTGCAAGCAGTTATAATAAAGTCAACTATTAAAAAAGTCACAATTCAAAATGCAACACAAAGTTTAAAAACAGCAAAAAAAGTTCTGTCACAGTCACATAATAATGGCAAAGACTGGTCCCTTCTTACCTTCCCGAACCCCCCTCCCCTACTTAAATTAGAATTATTATCAGACCACAAAATAAAAAAACTGTTAACGATTACAAAGGAAGGTGTAACTAAAAAGCAAAGGACAGAGAGTACTGTACATTACACAGCAAAAACACCAGAATATCATTACTAAAACCAGCCCCTCTCCAAAAACAGAAATTCAGACATACCCAGTGCCTCCTACTACATACCAGAAAAATTTTAAAATATATACCAAAAAATTTAAAAAATCCAACCTACCAGGCAGCAATCTGTTTATAGTAGGCAAAAATTTGATCACTTAGTCGGTAGACAAACTGATCAAAGCAGAGATTGACTTCCGCCTCAATTTCATCGTAGAGAAAGCGTTTCTGAAATTTCGTCAGGGCAAACTGGGCACTGTCATTGTACAGATCCAGCATGTACAGGAGACATCTGAAATAACAAAAATTTAATAAAAACTAAAATTAAAAAAGGAGAAGGAAGGATTAGAAATTTGAAAAAACTAAAATTGCATACATTATGTCCGTCTTTACATAAGGTTCACCTACAAAGACAATCTTTTTACAAATTTTCAACACTCAAGCAAATTTCAGCAGTGAAAAATGTTGTTTCTCAATCAAATTTCAGTAAAAGATGTTTTAGGCTAGATGAAGACAAAACTATTGGGGAAAACAGTATACAAAGACTCTAATCGAATCCACTTACTCCACTAAGGCAGGGTCCTTCGTTTTCAGTATATGATCCACAAAAATCCAAGGAATGGACATTTCAATTGGAAACTGAAAATAGAAAAAAGAAAAAAGACACATAAAAATTTGAATGAAACAAGGTAAAAAGTATACAGCACACTGCACCACAAAAATGGCAACACTTGGCGAAAATCTGAAGCTGGTGATATTTCGTGAACGAATTCCAATATTAGATCCTAAAATATGCGGACGAAAAAACCCAGTCCACGGATAGTTCGCCAGATCGCTAATTTGGGATATGCTCGACCAGGGTATAAGTTACCTTACCCGTACGTGGTGATGGTATTGCAATATTATGTGAAAAAATAATGTAGAACAAAAACAAAAGTCACAGTAACTCCACTCAATTCAGTCTGGTTTCAAGCGAAACTCGCCAAAAAAATTTCCATAAATACCTGAATTCTTGTGCCCATGGTCATTTCCAGATAGAATTCCCGATACCAAAGCTGAGACAAATCACAGCACTGTTCCAGGGTTTCTGAAACAGAACAGAAAATATTAAAGTGAGCAAACATTTTTTGAGCTTTGCTTCTTGAGAGAGACAATAAATAAGGTGAAAGAAAATGAAGAAAATGGCGCAGACAACAAGAGTGTGACAAATGCCGTAAGAAGACACATCTCCCCTCTCCATTCTACGGGTAAACCGAAAGGACCGAAACTCTATGGAAAAAGCTAAAACAGTTTGCAAACGCTTTGAACAAGAAGGCTAAACTGGTGCCAAAAAATGGGCACCATTCCTATGGTCTACTCTACGTACCACCGAAGGCAATCAACTGAGGCCAAAAGAAGGACTGTTTCAGAAAGGAATCGATGGCCATCAGATGCTGGCCGTCCATCTCCTTTCGAACTGTCTTCTTCCCACTGGTTCGATCACAGAGCAGGGATTCCAGCATCGTTCGTACCATATACAGCTAAATTAACAAAAAGCTGTTTTTCATTATTTCTTTATGATTAATGTCTTGCATCCTCTTCGTGGATCCGACAGTCAGCCTGCGTTTACATCATTTTCCTGGATGTAACAACTTCCCAGTATAATTACACAAGTAACAAAAATGCTCCGCACAAAGGAGGATAATATGTGTGTGGTGGCCTGTGTCTATCCTTAAAATTGAGAAAATAAAGACAAAAATGTGCATATACGTATATATACCACAACAATTTTGGGTGGATGGCTCTATGACGGAAGTTGATTAGTTCGCTTAGGGCTTTCATTTGATACCAAATTTTACCACTTTTGAAAAATTTTATTTTTGACCCAAAATCGCCTAAGTCCCCACCCCACCACAGCACTCTACAGCCACTTTGGGTACGCAGTTCTATGACAAAAGTTGCTCAGCTCACTTAGGGCTTTTATTTGATGCCAAAGTTCACCACTTTTAAAAATTTTCGTTTTTGACCCAAAATTGTCAAGTCCCCACCCCACCGCACCACAGCACTCTACAGCCACTTTAGGTACGCACTTCTATGACAAAAGTTGCTCAGTTCGATGCGGGCTTTCACTTGGTATCAAATTTGACCACTTTTGAAAAATTTCATTTTTGACCAAAAATCGCCAAGTCCCCACATCCCACCCCCACCACAGCACTCGACAGCCACTTTAGGTACGCACTTCTATGACAAAAGTTGCTCAGTTCGATGCGGGCTTTCATTTGGTATCAAATTTGACCACTTTTGAAAAATTTCATTTTTGACCCAAAATCGCCTAAGTCCCCACCCCACCCCACCACAGCACTCTATAGCCACTTTGGGTATGCAGTTCTATGACAAAAGTTGCTCAGCTCACTTAGGGCTTTCATTTAATACCAAATTTTACCACTTTTGAAAAATTTTATTTTTGACCCAAAATCGCCTAAGTCCCCACCACACCCCACCACAGCACTCTACAGCCACTTTGGGTATGCAGTTCTATGACAAAAGTTGTTCCGCTCACTTAGGGCTTTCATTTGATATCAAATTTTACCACTTTTGAAAAATTTTCTTTTGGACCCAAAATCGCCTAAGTCCCCATCCCACCCCACCACAGCACTCTACAGCCACTTTGGGTATGCAGTTCTATGACAAAAGTTGCTCAGCTCACTTAGGGCTTTCATTTGATACCAAATTTGACCACTTTTGAGAAACTTTATTTTCGGCCATTTGACCCTCCCACCCGACTGACCCATCAAACGGCAAAGTAGAACCAGCCCAGCAAAATAGGTACGTCGGACGGCAAAACGAATACCGGGAATGAACTGGGCACACCAGAAAACCCCTCTAGGCAAAGTTTTGAGAGGCCAGGTAGAGCCTACTATGGACCTCCAGGAAGCGGTTTCCGACATGACCCTCCAGACGGCAAAGTAGAACCAGCCCAGCTATATAGACACGTCGGACGGCAAAACGGATACGGGGAATGAGCTGGGCACACCAAAAAAAACCTATAGACAAAGTTTTGAGAGGCCAGGTAGAGCCTACTATGGACCTCCAGGAAGCGGTTTCCGACTTGACCCTCCCGACGGCAAAGTGGAACCAGCCCAGCAAGATGGGTGGGTCTGACGGTAAAACTGACTGCGGGAATCGATTCTCCGTGCCAGAAAACCATTGTATGGAAGATTTGAGCTTTCAAAGTTGAATGGATAGCGAGAAATTTCGATTTTTCATTTTTCGAATTTTCGCCATTTTTGACGGGCCACTGTGGTCGATAGGGAAGTGATAGAGAAACGCAACCTGGACCGTTAGTTAGTTCAATATATGTAATTTCTGAGTATAAAAAGAAATCAGCTCCAGCTCGTAACGTTCGACCTGAGCGACGACCACAAAAATGGTCACTTTTCGCTATGAGCCGACTTTGCGGCGCCACTGCGGCGCTGTGGCGCAGCTGCGGCGCAAAAAAAGTTGTGATTTTTAAATTCTTTAGAGGGTACTCCTAGACCCCATAGCCCTTTAGGTTGGCCCACCGCTGCAGATCACGTGAAAGCGGCGAACATTATGTACAATACAACCATCAAATAGGAGAAACCGAAAAAAACATCGCCGCCATAACCGGTCCGGGGCGCAACTTTTTAACGGTAAGTGATACGGGGCTGAAACTTCACAGACATACTAAACTCGATGTGCTCTACAATTTGCGCATGAAATCTGCGCAGGATTTTGCGCAGCTTCTGCGCAGCTTATTTTACACTGTCTCCAGCCACTTTTCACACATATTATAGGGGTCGCTGCCGCGACCCCTATGACAAAACATGCTTTTCATTTTATGGTACTTTAATTTATCTCAAATCGCATGCTTCGCGGCCCCAACTCCCCATATACAGATTTTTTACTGGGAGGGAGGGGGGTGGGCGCACCCCCCCCCCACTTTTTGGCCCCCCCCGCACTCGACCCCTTTCCCCCACTCGTTCCCCTGCCCACTTTTTTGGGCTTCCCCCCACTCACCCTTATGTGCCCAGCAAATGCCAATATTGTAGGATTTTTGGTCAAAATTTTCAAAAATGTTCCGGAAATTTTTCGTCAAAAATCGTGTTTTTGGTGCTAAAACTTAAAATTTCAAGCCTAGTTATAGCAGTATTTGTGGAAAATAGGCTATTTACACTGTCTTTATAGCATTTTTTGCCCATTTTATCCTCCCCACTTATTTTTGCCTAGAAAAACCCCAGCCATATACCCACCCATCCATTCATCCACCCTACCCTATATACCTGTGTGCTGGAGGGGGAGCACATCCGCCTTGGGGTCCGCACATCACTGGCACTCCCATGATGATCCTTTTTCCGACCCCCGCTACTGTGATCTTCGGCTGGATCATAGCCCAGCATGTAGTCAGCGCACGTCTCCCGTACGGACTGAATGATGCTAAAGTAAAGAAATGACAGGAAAAAACAATAGAATGAAATAAAGTAATGTCAAAAATCAAGAGCCAAAAGAACATCCCACGAAATAAATATAAGGTGGCGGAATATCAAGCCATAATCTTACATTATGAAAGGTGCGCTGGTAGTGGTAGACCACATGCGCGT
Source organism: Trissonchulus latispiculum (assembly GCA_030248195.1). Lineage (NCBI taxonomy): Eukaryota > Metazoa > Nematoda > Enoplea > Enoplida > Ironidae > Trissonchulus > Trissonchulus latispiculum. The sequence continues at coordinate 51,186 of JASAND010027163.1, forward strand.
TGCTTTAGTCTGAAAATCTACTGGTTGGTAGGTGACTGTTTAGAAAACTTCTGCAAAGAATTTGCAGACAAAATAATTCCTAGAAAATTCAACAAAAAATTTAATCTTGCAATTTTACATTTATTAACTATAAAGTCCAATATTATTCAGCATCCAAATGAAAACATTTAAATTTTAACTTTCTGATTTTTACTAATTTTTAAAAACCGAGGCTACACCTTATGCTATGCAAACCCAACAGAGACTTGAGGCTGGAAAAAACATTAATCCACATACGTATTAACGTACAATAAAAGTCATTCTCTCTCGCTTTAATAGGTATATATACCTTCTAACCAATTCCTTCTTATTTTTGGTAGCCTTTCGCAGGGGCTCACGCAGGGTGACCTGGACAAACTCTTGCAGTTCCGCATAGACATGCCGTCGGATGCTATGGTTCAGCTCTGTTTGCATGTTTCCCAGCAGCATCTGCAGGCCCTTGATCATGGCAATGATCTCAATCATAGCGGCTTTCTCTTCAGAGGAATAGTTGTAACGGGTGGCCTGCAGAAAGCAATGGAAAAGGAAAATGACAGAAACTAAATTTTAAGTAACGCACTACAATAGGTATAGAAAGCGAAAAATGAGGGAATTTTTTAGATTATTTTAACACCAACTTTCCAAAATGTGGTTCTTTCTATAGTGCCAATATGCAGTTCAAAAGATGGATCACTGTTTGTGAAGAAACTCAACAATGAAACTCGAGACTAGCAATAAATTGTGCACATCTTAATTTTTCAATGTTTTCGAGAATTATTTCAGGAGCACATAGCGGTACGAGAATTATGGTGGAAAATTAATTAAAATTGCTCAGAGCTCAGAAAATGGAACAGCTGGCTTAATGCAAAGTGTATTCGTCTTGCTGAATTTCATAATAATACCAACCAACACTAAAAAAACTGTGCCCAAAGCACGAAATATCCCAGCTATAGAGATAACATCGGAATAAAAAGCGAAACATACATACAAAATACAAAAACCACAACAACACTCATAACAGTAAACACACTCTTTCATATTCTTCAGACTCTGGTGGGCAGTCCTTGTTCTGATGAGGATCCGTTGGGTGAAGTAGTTTCCAGGAATGCTACAAAAAACCACAAAAATCATCCAACTATATTTTTCTATGTATGTACGAAAATAATATTTTATCGATACAGTAAACATTGGGTATATAAAAATCTCTCTCTATAATACATACTTGCAAAAATAGATATTTTTATTCGAATATTCAAAATATGATCCTGAAAAATCCTACCGTATCCAAGACGTCGATAGTCCAGGAAGACAGGAGCTGGAGTCCGCGCAGGGCCAATTCGGTCATTTCACGATTCTCTGAGTCAGAGCGCGGTCCATCCTTTTCATAGACTGCTATCTACAGGAAAAACAGAAGCAATCAAAGAAAAAAGCTAAAAAAATTCAGAAGCAAGACCAAAGCTAGTATAGCATTGGGGGGGAACCCACGTTTTCGGATTTTGACTGGAACTTTTTTATTATAAGGGCTAGATGAGAACGTTATATACCATCGTACTTGGCGTATTTAGATCTTTCTCTGAAGCCCACTTGCACTTCTCTAGGTCGTACCGTTAGGCCGTTATAATGGAAAAAGTAGCGGGGGGGGGGGGAACCCAAAGGGGGAAAACCCAAATGAGGGAAAACCCACACCTCACAGGTCTCAAAAATTGTCGTAGCGCTATTCTGACACTTCCGGTGTAAAATTCAACTCTTTTTAGCTTGCATAAATCAAAAAACCCGATCTAGGTACCTTTTCGAGATTTCATGTGCCATTGAAAATGCAGCATCAAGCGGACAGGTTTCATAAATTTGATAAAACTTGTTAGTCTATCGTGTAGACAGGGGCGTATCCAGGGAGGTGGTCCAGGGGGTCCGGACCCTACCCTTTTCGAATTTTTTTGAAATTTTAGCTATTTTTGGGCCAAATTTGGCCATTTTTTGCAAAAAATTTATGGCCGGACACATCATGTATACGCCACTGCGTGTAGAGAATGGTTTTCTACGGTTCAATAGGCTGTTAAAATCCACAATTGGACCTGTCCTGGGTCCTCCAGTACCGAAATGGCACTTTCAGGGTGTTTGGCCCCTAGCTAGCCAGGGAAGCAAAATGATCCAAATATGACACCATAGGATGATGCAGCGTCCTCAATAGTACCGTGCTATAGAGTCGAATTGTTTCCCTGTTTGGTTGTTAAAAAATTTTTCAAAAAAAATTGTGTGGGTTTTTTCCCGCCACATTTGGCAATGTGCCAGACCAACGGTGCATCGGATCGATCCAATTTTGGCTGTGTGTAAAAAGGAAGACTTGCCATCATTGCAGATATTTGCAAAGCTTTTCTAGCCCAACCCAGTCAAAAGTTACATCGGTCCAAACTTTTGCAAAATTTTGGCATGGTTGGACAAAAAAGTAGGTGTCATTTTCAAAATGTCATAAAATGAGCAGGAGTGAACCAAATGACTTGATCTTTCCACACGTAGGTAAGAAAGAGTCGCGCTTTCCGCTGCTATGTTTTGGAGCTCATAGCTCCAACCCTTCGTCCAGGAGGCGGGTGGGGTTTCCCCCCCAAAAAGGGGGTGGGTTTCCCCCCATGGCTATACCAATAGTACAATAAGAGAAAAAATCAACACAGGCCGAGGGCTACTGTAAAAGTCACGAATGTTCCAGGTAATGTAGTGTCGTAACTGCCGGCGACATTTCGCAAACACGTGACATTTCTCAAAAAACTACTCGGAGAAATCGTTAAAGTTTTGCTTGCTACATTTTGCTACATTTCGCCCATTTCTTGTAAGACATCACAATTTTGCCAAGTTTCGTCAAAATGGCACTACTTCGTCAAACGCAAAACGATGGTTCACCCGGTCTGGCAGGACTCAAAGAAACATTCACACAAAAGCCAGCTACACTCATACAACACGTGTGCGTACGTGCCACATACGTACGTACCTCATTTCGTATACGCGCCAGCTTGGTCACATATTCCGTGTGATCTTCGCGAATCTTACGCAGTCGCTCCACAATGTTGACCTGACAGACACTGGATTCGTAGCTGGCCGATGGCCACTTGCTCGCATCGTAGTGCGGCGATTTCTTGACAAAGGCAAACGGGTTGATGCTCATGTCGCCGAAGAGGGGGACCGTCTCATAGCGCTGAAACAGGAAGGAAGAAACAAAAGCACAATCATCAGACATTCCCCCCCTTCCACGCGCACTAGCTAAGCCAAAAATCTAAAACAAGATATAAAAATGCTCCTTCAGAGCAAAGAAAAGAATACGATTAAAGATGAAACATGTGAAATGCGGAATATTGTCGGTTGTAAATTAGGTTTAAACAAACTTTGTAAAATGCTAATATTATGAGTCTTAGTGAGGTTGAAAAAATGAAAAGACAAACTTGTTACTGTGCCAATATGAGTGCATGCCAAACATACTCATAATGGCATTATAACATTTAGATTTGAAATTGGTGTAAAATACGGACCTACTGGCTGAAAAGCACAACAGTAACTACTTCAACTTTTAAAAGGTAGGTAGTTATACGTTAGTATATACAAAAAATACAAGTGGCATCAATTTTTCGTCATTTTAACAAAACTAACATTAAAGATTTTATCCAGTTTAGGAATGTTAATTCGCTTCTTCTGATCTAACTTTTGCACATTGGAATTTTCACCATCAATCAAGAACAGACCAAATGCTAGCACCTAAAATAATGCATGGAAAACATTAAACCGATAATTAAGGGGGTTACAAAGCATTAAAAATGAACATAATTTAACCGAATGGAATTTGCACTTCACAAATTCATAATCCATAACTGCTGAACAAAAAAGACAACTTTACTAAAAGTGACAAATGACAAGTGACTTCAGAAATTTATTCGGGGGCGTGCACTACAAGGACCTTAGTCCTTTGCATGCCACGGTAAATCCTGCATTGGTTTCTCGAGAAATATATACTAACTATTTTTTTACTAACTACGTTAGATACGTAATGTACATTCCCGTGGCCTACCAAACTCTGGCGTCACCGTAACTGTTTGTCTACTAACCCTGACATGATCTTGCCGCTTGCATGCACCAGCATTGTCATGTCAGATGTAGTACATTGTTGTATGTGGACGCGGCGTAATGGGCTGGGCAGCCGCGGGGTGAGTCACGTGGATGTAATAAAAAAATTATTTGTTTACTAACACCACGTGATTTGCTCGGGATCCCCCCCCCAAAAAAACAAAAAAAATAAAAAGAGTCAAACTTTGCAGGACTGGAAGAAATGGTCCATTCTATTCTGAGCCCAATATTCGAGCGAAATCCGCAAGTTGGTCCTTTCAACCTAACTCATACCCATAGATTAGGGCTAGGGGGGGCTTGTCTCGAGAAAATTCTAACTATTCTATTCTAACTAAAATTTTCAAGCGGTCTGTACCATAACATAAATGAACGCGAATAGTAATATAAATTCACAAATTTTAAAGAATTTGAAGAATAATTATCCATTTCTAGAAAAACTTTCAAAATCCTGATCAATTTTTAATTTTTGAAAAAAATTTCAAAATTTTGCTCGATTCTTCGGAAAAATTAGAAATTTTAGTAAAAAATCCTGCAAAGTCGGAAATTATTCGGAATATTGGTGCGAAAACCTATTTTTTCCGGCCATTTCTGACCCTTTGCCCAATTTTTTCTTGATTTTTTCTTGCCCTTGACGGCGGTAGGGCTTGACGTTGTTATGGTGGGGGGGGGGTGGCTTGGACCCCACGTGGTAACCGATGCTCATGCTCCTCTCTAAACAAATTCATGAACAACTGGGTTTACTATAGGCGAAAAAATGGTGGTGGGAAAATCAAAGGTGGGGAAGTGGTCTGGAATCGCCAAAAATATAGTTGGTTCAACAATGTATACCATAAATACTGTAGTACGTACTGTATTGGGGGCACCAACCTTTATAAGCATATGCTTCTCGGCAGGGGTGACAAACATCTGATTCTCATACATCAGGAGACAGATGTTGACCACATCTGCCAGGAGGTCTTCATAGTTCTCGATTTCGGCCAGCTGCGTTTTCAGCGTGTCACGAATCCGATTCTGATAGGCCAGAAACATGGACAGATTCTGGGACTCCGCCAGGGCCTGCGAATCCGACAGCACTTGTAGGAACTGGGCAGCACTGAAAAAACAAGAGACATTTTTTAGAATTTTTTGTTTTTGTTTTTCTATTCTTTTATTCGCTTTCTTTTTTATTCTTTTACTCCTAAAATACAACACCTCCTCTCTTCCTTCTAAAGTACGTATAAGTACAATGCAGGATCGCAACATCTAAATAAAAAAAGTCGGAACAAAGGCAGAAGAACGTGCAGTAGAGTAACTTTACCGCCGAAAAGTGGAATAATCATTTTTAATGGAAGCCTTCATGTTCTTCAGTTCGTCCAGAACGGCAAACATGTTGATCAGTTTTCCCAGCGTCAGTAGGTAGGCCTCGCTGACAAAGTCTTTCCGTTTCTCTGCATGACAGAGACGTTTCACCTCCTCACAGAACTGTTTGATCGCCTTTGCCTGCAATAAACGAATACTTGTACGTACATACATACATACATACAAACACACACACACTCTCTCTCATTCATTGTACATCAAAAGCAGCAACACATCGCAGCAACCATAGGCTCTCTCCTGTTTAGTACTAAGACTGTGTCACTCTGTGACCGCAGGGCACCGCTCAGTTCAGATTACGTTACACACCAAGAAAGAAACGAAAGAAACTAGCTTAAATTATAAAGCACCAGTTATTTAAAAAATTCTCACTCAGGTATCAGCGGAACGCTTCGGCTCAAGGTGTCTCAGGTCATGCCTCATGCCTCAGGTGAGCGAGAGCACGCTACAATGTTTAGTTGAAAGTAAATATAACCGGAAGTTAAGTATATAAATGTAAATAAATTCTGCCTACTTGAAAATACATGAAATCTAACAGTTTTTTGACTTCCGGATACAAAACATCCACTGTTGTTTTGTAGATGTCCACACGGTTTGGCTGTTCATTAGATTTTGCCTACAATGACAGAGAGATATTATATATGTACATACAAGTCACCTGCGACAAAACACAAATTTATATGCACAACAAAACTATGTATGTATTATAATGTCTGGCTTATCCCTCCCTAGTGGGGGAGGGGGTGGTGAGCCCCCCATAACCCCCAAAATTGCCAAATTTTGCCATTTTTACCGTAAATTTTAAAAAAATTTGCCTTCTTCGCCGCAGTTTTGACTACATTTTCGCTAGAAAAGCTTTTAGCTTAAAAAACAACTAAAATTAGTCATTTTTAGCGATGTTTAGCAGTTACACAAAAGACCCTCAAAATTGAAATAATTTTCTAAAAATATGCCCCCTCCCCCATTTTGGGTGAGCCCCCCCCCCATAAAAAATTGCCATGGAATATATAAGCCCGATGTTACGCACACTGCTTACACGCAAACCAGGAAATTCGTATACGTATAAGTCTAAGAAAAATGAAATAACGAAAACCCCTATTTTCACTAATTTGCAAGCACATACGTACACAAAAATCATAACTAAATATACCATAGGAACAGCCCGTGAACAACAGCGCCAAGTATATAGATGAACGGCATGTCGAAAACCTTCTTCAAGCAATTCGTTCTAAACAATAAACAAACAGGATAAACGTATATACATATCTCTTCGGTACATATATATATATATATATATATATATATATATGCATGTATATATATATATATATATGTATAAATATCTGTATATAAGTATCGATAACACATAAAAAGAATATCAGAACAGACTCACTAACTCCTTGATCCCATAACTCACCAGTCCAAAGCAAAGTTTCAAAATTTAAATTAAAAGTATATATATATATATAATATACATATATATACATATAATTATGCATCATACCAAGTCCGCGTGCCGAGCGGCTTCCTCGGTATACTTGGCTACGCCGGTAATATAGGCTCCCTTATCCTGAAAATTGGTACTGAAATCAACTTGATAGAGTAGGGGGACAGCCTGGGCTTCAATACAGGGCTGGGAATCCGGCAGAGGGAATTCATCCAGCACTTCCACATTTCCAACAGCATCACGAAAACTGACCGGTTCATTGGAACCTCCGCCAGACATTTCTTAAACAAAATATAAATATTTATCTGGCTTTTTTGAGTGGGGGGGGGTGGGCCCCCCCACTTTTCTTCAAGCCCCCCCCCCACTTTTTTGGGGGTCGCCCAAAAGTGTCGAAAAATTAAGTTTTTGAGGTCAAATTTTCAAATATTTTCTGAATTTTTAGCTAATTTATGGACTTTTAAGTTACTTTTAAGCTTAAAATCAGCGATTTTTTGTGTTTTTACCTGAAAAATGCTAATTTTTCGCTAAAAAATTTTGGTATTTTATACCTTGGACTCGCCCCCCCACTTTTCGGAAGCCCCCCACCCCCCACTTTCAAAACCCTAAAAATGCCAGTTTATATATATCAGAAACTGAAACCACTCACGTAGAATGTTGACTCGTGAACATTCATGCAAGACTCGGATAATATGAGGTTACGCGCTACCCTACCCGCTAGATTTTGATCACCCCCAACATACATTGATGGCTTGGCTTAGTGGGTGGTCAGTATATAGCCATGGGGCGAAAACACTCACTCTCTTTTCAGGGGAAAACCCCGCCATCGAAATTTCTTTAATGTTTATTTAACATACCTACGTTTAACATGCTCTAAGAACATTCATGTATAATAGTAATATAGTTGCTTTCACTGATTCGAAGTAGCTATAAGAATTAATCAGTCTTTGTAATTTGAAAGCTGGGGGGCACCAGGCGCGTAGCCAGGGGGGGGGGAATGGGGGGAATTCCCTCCCCCGAAATTGTGTTGCCTCCAGGGGCGGATCCAGGGGGGGGGCGCTGCCGCCCCCCCCCCGTCGCGATTCGAAGGTAGGAAAAATTAAGGAGAGAAAGAGGAAAAAGAGCAAAAAAACCAAAAAATTTCGCGCCGTCGGCGCGAATTTTCTGCTTTTTAACCGCATATTTATTGCATTTGTGAAGAAAAAGCTTAAAATGCATCCGATTTTTCGGAAAAACTTACCATTTTTGCCTAAAACTGTCAAGAATTTTAAAAAATTTGTTCAGTTCTTCAGTATAAAAAGAATTAAAGATCCGAAGGCCGATTTTATTGCAAAAACAAAAAATTTCTTCAACTTCTGGGGGGCTCCGCCTCCCAGACCCCCCGCTGGAAAAATTTTACCGCCCCCCCGTCACGAAATCCTGGATCCGCCAGTGGTTGCCTCCCAGGAATTTTTTCCTGCCATGTGTAAAACGCCCATTTTTCAAAAAATTTTCGCGCTTTCGGCGCGTATTTACTTAAATTTACCATCATAATATGGGTTTGGAACGCCAAAAATGAGTTCTAAATACCCTATTGGGTGTGGTTCGCCCAGTTTAGGCATCATCTGCGTGCATAAAACCGTACTGAGCCTCATTTCGCTTCTTTAATTCAAAGAATGCTTTGAAGAAAGCAGCTCGCTCCGCCAAATAATTATTCTCGTCAATCTTCAGCGAACGCTTGATTTGTCTCGAGAGGCTTGAACGTTGCCAGCGAACGGATGAAGAGCGTCTTTCTTCCACGGAGCAAGAGTGGAATCGGAAATCCATTTTCTTGACTTTGTCCTTGAATGGGGGCAAACTTCCGATACCGCTGAATCAATCCCTGTCCTGATACTGTCCCAGGCCACTTCCAGATCTTCGTCATCGTTTGGCAGCTCGCTGAAGCGGTTTCGAACAACCAAATTGTATACGTTTCGGATTTCGGGATCAGCCAGGACCCCAACATCATTTGCAATTGTTCGCTTGGTAAACCTTTGGATCCTCAGATGGAAACGCAAGTTCGGCGAGGACTAGCTTGTGATCTGATCCTACATCTGCACGGGATAAGACTCGCACGTCTTCAACGGCAGAACGAAATGGGCGGCTTACAAGGATGTGATCCACATAGTTTCTTTTGGGGGGGTATCCCCCCCTCCAAAATTTTTGACCAATTTAACCCCCCCCCCCCAGAACTTTTGACTTGCCCTCCCCCAACTCTCGGCTATATACCCCCATCCCCGAACCCCCCCCCAGCGATTTTCGGGCCCAAAAAGTTAGCTAAATTTGGCCAAAAATGGTCATTTTTTGAAACATTTTTCTAAAATTTTGACTTAAAATCGCTTTAAAACGGTGCAAAAATGCCAAAAACGATAAAAACAAGCCTTGTTTTGACGAAAAAAGAGTTAAAATACAGAAAATTTTGCGTTTTAGGCCATTTTTCGAAATTTCTGAGGTCCGAATTCTGGGGGGGGGGGGGTTGGGGGGATACCCCCATCACATTTCTTGGGTCGACCACCAACCACCCAAGATTTACCCCCCCCAGACCCAAAGTTCCAGGGAAACTATGGTGATCCAGCTGCTTAACAGTGCTATGATCGTTGGAGTAAAAAGTGGGGCGGAGACGCGGTTGTGTCGGAATAACGAATTGCAGCAGACAAAACCATGCGCAGATGCAAATGAGAGCATTCTGGTGCCGTTGCCATTTAAGTGACCATATCCGAAGCGAACTATCACATCAGAAAAAGTCAGTAATCAGGCTACTCAAAAACTACTCGTATTCAGGGTTTTTTTTGGTCGCCGAACTTTAGGCCAAATGGCCTCAACGACTCAAATTTTTTAGGCCATCAGCCAAAAAATTTAGGCCATCCAAATTTTGTTAATTTTTAGGTTGTGCGTTATTGTACGCATTGTTAAAATTACAGTTATCAAGTATTCACTCGTTACGTATATATTCAAAAATCGCTGTTTAACAACAAAAATCGCCATCGTCACTGTATAACACACTAGAAAAACTACGTTTTTACCTTAAAATGGCAAAAACAGAACCTTGTTAGCATAGAAATAATAGTGCACGACAGTATTAATAAATTAATGAATTTTTATTGAAAATTAAAACAGGTAGAAGCATACAAGTATGAACCAAAGAAAGAAAAAATTAAACTATGTATATAATAGAAATAAAGTTAAACTACATACTAAAATAGAATTTCTTCGATGAAATCCTTATAATAGTAAATGAAATTATAACTTGAATGTGTATTTATAAGTGCAAATAGACAATTTAACTAGCTGGTGGCTCGCGTAGCCCAGAAATACAAGGGAAAATGTATAAATTCGCGCCGACGGCGCGAAAAATTTTTAGAAAGTTGTTGTTTTTACTTAAAAATCAATAAAATTTAACTGGGTTTTCGGTAAAAAATTTAGGCCAATTGGCCTCAACGCACGGCCAAAATTCTTTAGGCCATCGACTCATAAATTTAGGCCATGGCCTAAGCTATGGCCTAAAAAAACCTTGCTCGTATTGCATTTTACAACCTATTTTTTAGCGTTTTTAATTATTTCCAGCCAATTTTTTCAGAAAATTTTTGAAAAATTCCAAAAAATTTTGCAAAAATTTGGTATTTTTTTGTTTGGAATGGACCCCATTTTAGGGGGGAGGGGGGTCTGAGCTCGGCTTGGAGGGGGGAGTAGTCGAGGTCGGGCATGGGATGGGAGGTGGGGCGGGGGCCATAGGTGTACCAGGCTACAGTTTGCCCCCTGTGAGACCCCCCCCCCACGGAGAGGCCAGACCCCCTCCCCCCCTACCCGACCTCAACTACTCCCCCCCAAGCCGAGCTCAAACCCCCCTCCCTCCTAAAATTGGGTCCAAACCAGGTAAAAAATGCAAAATTTTTGAAAACATTTTTTGCAATTTCTAAAAATTTTGAAAAAAATTCGAAAAATGCCTATAAATCACATGTAAAGAGCTAAAGATGGTTATTTATAACAATTAAAAGGTAATATGCGCAATTATAAACCACAATCTGGGCTAATTTAGGCATATTTTAGCACAAATTTGTCAATTTTCAAGCCCTATTTTCGCATACGAAAACTATTGACAGAAGCTTTTGAGTATGTTTAATGTACTGTACATCGAAAAAGGAGCATTTTTAGCTAAAAAAACTTGGGTACAGTTTAGGGGGTTTCCCCTCCCCCAAATTTCGGATTTTGGTGGGGTCCCCCGAGCCAAATTTGGACCTTCTACCCCCCCCCAACCCAAACAGGTGGTACACCTATGGTGGGGGGTCTGGCATAGGTGTAAGGTGGGGGGGGGGGGGGGGGGGGGGGGGGGGTAGCCCCCCAAGCATTTTTTCACCCCCCCCCCAGAAATTTTTGGGGGGGACGTCCCCCCCCCAACGGGGGGGGGGGGGGGAGGCAATTGGCCAAAAATAGGGTATTTTTAGGGGAAAATTTTCAAAAAATTTGAAAAATTCCCAAATTTTTGGCTTAATGTATATACTTGTTATTGCGAGAAATACAAGTTTTTAATAGTTTTATGGACTTTTTGACTGAATATTAGCCTTCTTTTGAACTTAGAAACACCTGGACAATCAAGTTTTACAGTTTAAAACCACTGTCTAATGTAAAAATTACTTCATGATTCGATGTTTATTAGTATTACAAACGGCTGAAAATGCGATTTTTGACATAAACATTGAAAAATTTTTTTGGGGGAGGGTTGGGGGGGGGGGTCCTGGGGGGGGTCTCCAGAGGGGCCCCCCCCCAGAAAAGGGTGGGGGAGGGGAGCCCCCCCACCCCAAATCTCCGTTACACCTATGGGGTCTGGCCTTCTCGTGGAGGGTCTCACAGGGGGTAAACTGTAGCCCTATGATGGGGGGGGGGGGGGGGGTGTCGCGGTGGGGGGGGGGGGGGGTTTTGGGGGCATAGCTTCACCGGACATTTTGGTGGGGGGCGGGGTATATAAGCTCTGAAAAGTTGGTGGCCGATCCGCGAAATGTGGGGGGTACCCCCTCCCAACCTCCCCCCCAAAATTGGGAAGAGCTGTGTTTGGGGCGGGGGGGGGGGGGGGGGGGGACCCCCCCACCAAATTGACAAATTTTCGCGACCCCCCCCCCCCCCCAGATTTTTCAGACTTTAGCTAGGCCCCCCCGATTTTTGGCCAAAAAGTGGCCAAAAATGGCAAAGAATCGAAAATTTAGGGGTTTTTTGGGAAATTTGGCGGACCCCCCCCCCATAGGTGTACCACCTGTTTGGGTTGGGGGGGGGGAGTAGAAGGTCCAAATTTGGCTCGGGGGACCCCACCCAAATCCGAAATTTGGGGGAGGGGGACCCCCCCTAAACTGTACCCAAGTTTTTTTAGCTAAAAATGCTCCTTTTTCGATGTACAGTACATAAAACATACTCAAAAGCTTCTGTCGATAGTTTTCGTATGCGAAAATAGAGCTTGAAAATTGACAAATTTGTGCTAATATATGCCTAAATTAGCCCAGATTGTGGTTTATAATTGCGTATATTACCTTTTAATTGCTATAAATAACCATCTTTACCTCTTTATATGTGATTTATAGCCATTTTGTCGAATTTTTTTCAAAAATTTTCAGAAATTGCAAAAACTTTTTTCAAAAATTTTGCATTTTTTACCTGGTTTTGACCCAATTTTAGGGGGGGAGGGGGGTTTGAGCTCGGCTTGGGGGGGGGGGGGAGTAGTTGAGGTCGTGTAGGGGGGGAGGGGGGTCTGGCCTCTCCGTGGGGGGGGGGGGGGTCTCACAGGGGGCAAACTGTAGCCTGGTTCACCTATGCCCCCCACCCTTCGTCGGACCCCCCCCCCAGATTTTTTGCCCAGCCACACCTATGCCTCAGAAAATCTAAAAAATGCCTAAAAATGCAAAATTTCTGTAACCCTTTTTCCGTGAAAACAAGGCTTGTTTTGATATAGTTTTAGGCGTTTATACGCGGTTTTAAAGCGATTTTAAGTCAAAAATGGAGAAAACTTTTTCAAAAAAATGAACATTTTTGGGCAAAATTTAGCTAACTTTTTTTGCTCCAAAAAGGGCCGGGGGGTCTAAAAAGGGGCCCTCTAAAAAATTCCGGGGGAGGGCCCCCACCCCTAAAACTCCGTTATACCTATGGCCTCGACCCTGGGTTTTTTATTTGGTTACTGACCTTTAGGCCAAATGGCCTCACTCAGCGGCCAAAATTTTTTAGGCCATCTCCCAAAAATTTAGGCCATCTCTCAATAATTTAGGCCATCTAATTTCGCTAATTCGTTGCGCGCAGTTATTATACCTCGCCCACTATCACGACGCCATGGCATTGCAGTTAGCAAAAAATGATCGCTCTTAACCTGACCCACATTCTGTGAGTACGCATATGTAATGAAATTGGTTAAATAAAAAATCAGATTTTGAAGGATTGATCCAAAAAGAAGGATTTGCTCAATGGTCACTTGAAAACGCCAAGGAAGACCTCAGAAAACGGGCTAAGTTAAAAGATTCCATGATCGTGGTTATATGAATGAACGTCCAAGCTGTGTCAGTATTTGTGTGTAATTAAGAACAGGGTTGCCAATCTCTGAAATCTAACTAATTCCCAGGGAAAACGAAAGGGAAGATTAGTTAAAACCTACAGTATAAGGTCAGAGTATCATTAATACAAGAAGAATAACATCATAAGTTAATAAACACGTTAGTCAGTGAAGTGGTCTGCAGGGAAATTCCTTAGTATCATCTCCTTGTGAAAAGCGGGCGCCTTTTTACTTGGATTTTGTTATCCCTGAATAGATAATAATCACAAGCGCTCGCACCCTAATGAAGAGCTGGTGCCTCTTCGCTAGGATCCAATCTTAGGCCTCTTACATGTACCGACCACCCAAAAAACTCGAAGAAAAGGCCCTAACATTATCCACAAAAACGTGTAATTCCTCTTTGTTTGCAAACAATTATCTCAATGTTACTGTCAAATTTAATCATGTGAAGATGGTTCGTTGGTATACGGTAGTTACTATGTAGGATTAGCCCTAAATAGCAAGTAACCTGCAGTTACAAATGCATAGGTAACTGTGTTTAGACGTAGATAGTCATGTCCAACATTATTTGACACTAATTTTCATTTTTAACAATCAGTTGAGGTTAAATTAGTTTTAGTATGAGTTAAACATGTTAATTAGGGTTAATTAGTATTAATTAGGTAATAGTTACGTAATGATCGAAATTTTATGTGGAAACACAACATAGGCTTAATCGAAAGGCAATTCGACGCTGATTCCAAAAATGTAAATTTCATTTCTCAACTCCCAATATTAAGAAAGTTATGGTCAAAAATGTTTTAGTAAAGTGTTTGTCATTTCGTAATTTTAGTATTTCAAAAGTTAGGTGTAACTTAACTAAGACTTACGTAACCTTTATGTTAAGTCCAGTCACGCCGTCTGGAAGGCTGTCCTCACATGAACTTTGGACTGGCCTTTAGTCCAGCAGGAGAATTGCCTCTCGAAAGGAGAGTTAGTACACACCTTTTCTACATCCTATTGGTTCGAAGGGGGCCTAGTGGCCTCAAAAATAAATTAAATTGAAAGAAAAGAAACCAAATCTAAGTAGTTAAGTACGTAGAACTCAACAATATAATTTTTAGTTAGCTAGAATTTACGTAAAAATATCTATGTGCATATTTTTTCATCTTTTTTCCATTTTATTCTCTTCTCGGCTTTCGTCTTCCTGCTCTCGACTTGTTGGGAACAAGGAGTTTCCAGTAGCAGGGAACAATTGTTGCCGAAGACAAATGACCGGCACGCTTTGTTCTCGGCCAAGAGTCCAAGCGAGACTCACGAGTGAGGGGCCGAAAACAAAGGAATATTAAAACAATTTTAACATTAATAAACCAATTTTCCGATTCCATTTAAATTATTGACATTTCTCTTGTTTACATAGGCCCAAGTTGGCCAAAACTCCACAATTTTCCGTTAATTTTTGAGTCGGTTAAGACCACAATTCCATCACCTATCCCTTTGGTTGCGTTGACGTGTAAACCCAAAACTTTTATAAAATTCACCCAAGCTCTTCGACCCCGAAATCCATCAAAAAGGGACCAGTTGGGGGCTATATTTCCCCAACCTCATTAATCTGACCCCTCACCGGTCTCCGGGCCGAAAAGAGCCCGGACCTTACATGCAAAAGATAGAAACTTTCAGAAACTTCTAGAAGTTTCCCCAAAATTTAAAGAAAAGCCGCTTTTATTACCGGCTGTCAACGAGCTGTACCCCTTGGCCGCCGATTTTCAAATTCTAGTCAGTGTTCGTTTAGGTACGGGCCGGAAGCGGCCGCTAAAATGTCCCTCTCTCCCCCGTGTACTGCTTCTCGTGTCACTGGTGTGACATGGGAATATAGCAGTACACACCCCAACCACAGTACCGGGGATTCTCTGGCCCTTGGCCAGAGAGGAAAGCTGAGATTAAACCCGAACACTAACAACTTGAGCGGCCATATGGACCTCCTATGTCCGGCCTTATTCTACCGCATAGGACAAAAATCTAGGGTTGTATCGTGGCCCCTTTGGCCAATTTTTATGTATGTTTGTGTTTTTGGCCGATTGGCCCTTATATTTTCTAAGGCCAGAGGCCAGTGTGTTTTCACGTTTTGGGCCCAGAGCCCCAGTCTTCAGTATTCGCAATATTATAGCCAATTTTATGTTTTCCAGCATGCGGGTCTTCGGGCTACGTTTCCTGTTCCATATATGTCGGGCTTTCGAGCCGATTTAATTCCCATTACACCTTTATTTCATACATTTTATGATTTCTAAACAAAGGATAAAAACATGCCTCTTTCGCGTTTCTGTTGTACATTTCATCTTTCTAGTCAAACCAGAAACTACTCCTTTTCTACAACAAAATTCCCCTTTTTTCTTTCCACCTTTTAGTTGTCACTTTTGGGGTTTCTTTTGTAGATTTAACGGGACTTTGAGGGACCCAACCCTCTAAGCCTGAGCTAGAGAGCCCCTTAATTACGGCTCTGAAATGTATATGTTAGTTAGCAGAAACGTTCTCCCCACAGCCGGCAACTAGGAGTTGCCGGCCAGGATTTTTACGGAAGGCACTGCGGCAGTGTAAAACAACAGTTCTGTATTGTGTCTTAATTTCAGCGTTAGGTCGGTTTCATAAATTGATAGGTATTAAAACCGTATAGGTCGTTTTAAAACTGATCTTAAAACATTGAGTTTACATCAATTTCAATGAATTGAATTATTAAGCAGTTTTGGGAGGAATGGCCGGCTTCCTCAGCTTTCTGTAGTTTTCAGTTAATGATGTATTTAGTCTAATTTGATTCTGTTGCTAGTAATAATTGCCGAGCAATTATTACTCACTGGCTTTCTCCGAAGTTTCATCAAAGTTTCAAACTTCAACTCTTACAAAATTCCTTTTATAAAGCAATTCTGCAGAATTGCAACAGCCCAAACCCGAGCGCAGCAAAGTTTAAAGTTTATAGCCAAATATGCACATAGGAACTAAGGTTTAGTTAATTAATTTGTATTGTTGATAGCTAGATATGTGTTGAAACAAATGTGTTGCTAGGGTGTGAATGCATTCCTAAATTTACGTAAGGCGGTTATTCGGGTAAACCCCTCATGGAGCGTGAGGTTGCGAATTTAACCAAGTTTCAGAAATGCATGATTTGAATGAATCTTGAATGTTTGTTCCATATGCTGTTTCGAGTGTTTGACGAATGAATGTTTCGATTAACTGAGCGGCAACTCACGGAAACTCCCCTTGTACGATAGGGGTTGTGAGTTTTGCCACATCGGTGTAAACGTTACTAAGAAACTGCCAAATTAATGATCTTCAGCTTCAAAGATGCTGACGGTACGGATTAATCCCAAAGCTCAACGGTACGTCGATTCCCATCGGATGCATGGGATTTGTACGTCCGGACCCATAATAGAATTCCCGATTTAGGTAGGAAATAGTGTGACTGTGAATAAGTGTCTGTATGTCAGTTTGCCGAGTAATGATCGAGAGAGGGCGTGCCAGTGTGAGCGAGTATTCACTGTCGTGTCGTGTTCTGTGTGAATCAAGTAGTTAGCTTAATTCAGAGCCACGGGGACTCCCAGAATAGGCTCTAACTACTCAGTAGTCCTCGATTCGTCCGCGTAGGTAGTCCTGTGATCAAGGAGCGGACGAATCGCAAAGAAGGACTGCGCGCTGATTTGCTTTGTAACTAGCTATACATAAGCAGCATACTAAATACCTGAAAATATACAAATAACAGTTGGATAGAACAATACTGTCAATCAGCAGATAAACTTTCGAAAGCTCCGTGAACC
>JASAND010027164.1:0-15502 GCA_030248195.1 Trissonchulus latispiculum
AATCAGCTGCGTGACGACTACCGCAGAAGTGAGTATAAAATACTGTCCAGTCCAAACTTGGATATAACAGCAAACTACCATTCTAGCGGTTTACATCATACACTTTGTTAGTAGCAATAAAAAAATTAGGAATGATCATTACCCATAGAACTATACCGAAATTTCAAGCTTGACATTATATAATTATTTACCGGAAGCAGCTCCTCATGTCTTTACGGAAAGATTAAATTTATGCCAATGACTATTTCAGGAAGATATTAGCAAGAGTACAATGATAGGAAGAGTATGACACGGGACTCTTCCCAGTGTAATTGGCCTGTCAGATGCTCGGCACACTAAGGCCGAAATCTCGGGGGGGGGGTCACGGTTAACACAGTTAACCATGAGTTTATATGCGTTTGAACTAAAATGAACCTGATTGGCTAATCCCCTACCTTATGTCAAAAGGTGACCCCCCCTGAGATCTCGGGGGGCTCAAGCGTTCAAATGCATATAAACACACGCCTAACAGATTTCGGCCTTAATGTGCAGAGCATCTGACAGGCCAATTACACTAGGAAGAGTCCCGTGTCTCACTCTTCCTATCATCTACTCTTGATATTACTGACATTTTGACTGAAGATTCGAGACGGAATAGAAATAAATAATTTTATTGTAAAAGCAGTATTATAATGCATAAAGACATTCAAAAGAGCTTAAAGTTGGAGGAACATTGAAAATTTAACATGAATTGTAATTTTGTTGTGAAATTAGCCCAAAATTTAGCGTAAAATTGGTGTGAATAAAAATAACTCCTGATCCGCTGACCCGCGGGTACCCACTGACCTGAAAGTCAAACCGTGGGTACCCCCGACTAGAGTTGGGACCGGTTCCACTAGAACCGGTTGGAACCGGAACCGGAACCGGAACGGGAACCGAACCGGAAGGAATTTTAGAACCGGAACCGGAACCGAAACCGGTAGGATTTGGAACCGGCCGGTTCCACTCTTAAAAATGGACTTGAACTAATTTTTTTGCTGGAGTTTAAATTTTGCAAAAGCTGGATTTTGCTTTTGTGGTTGCCATTCACTGTTGCCATTCATATTGTCTTTTTCAAGTCAGTGACTGAAATTGAAACTAAAAATCTAGTTTGAACTGAAACTAAACAAATTTAGACCTGAAGGGGAAATATGCAGGATGAGACTGATAATAATTAAGAGTTTCAAACTAAACGTGAAATGAAGGTATACAATTATTGGAACTGAAACTGAAGCTGACACTCCATAGAATAAATTTAGACCCTAAACTGAAAGATTGTATTGCGTTAGGGCGCCTGTTGCGTTAGGGCGCCCCTATGGTGCGTTAGGGCGCTTTTTCAATTTTTGAACACGGTGCGTTAGGGCGCCCAGTGTGTGCGTTAGGGCGCCCAGTGTATGCGGTGTGAGGCGACTATTCCAATAGAAAACAACCGAGTCTGTTTCTTTCGAAGTACATAATATACAGCTTAAAGTACAAATAAAGAGGACCAATCAGTGAAATCTTTAAAAAAAAAATTTGCAAATACAACGGTCATTTAATGTGAAAAGTTTAAAACTAAACTAAACTAAAAGTTTAAATCACTAATCAATGCAAACTAATTGAAAAATATTTTTATTTCTGAATTTTTGTGAAATTATCTCCATCATCGTGTGCCAAGTTAAACCAAAGAATCAAGTCAAGTTCAAAATCTAAGACTTCAGGAGTTTTCATGTTTTCATAAACTTTTCTTATTTTTAAAAGGATTTTGTTTTGACACGCCACTAAATAAAGACTTAATATTTCAATTAATTAAAATAAATTTATTCTTTCAAATTTCAGCAGTAAAATGTAGGCGAAAAGGCGTTGTAGGCGAAAAGACTATTTGTATATTCATCAATGGGACCCCTCCCCCTCTTACTTTATAGGGTGCAATACATTACCACTTTCATAATTGTCGTGAAAACATTCAGACGCCCTAACGCACTCTACAGGCACCCTAACGCACTTACTGGGCGCCCTAACTCAACAGGCGCCCTAACGCACCATTTGGGTGCCCTAACGCACCAAAATTAAGATGACCTAAGTTCACGGGCGCCCTAACGCAACTTTACCAACTGAAAACGACAGCTTCAGCTTCCACTGAAGGTGACACAAACTCACCGTTTCCCCTTTTCAGGCGATCGAGGCACGTTTCAGGTTTCACTGAAGCCGAGGCATAGAATTAAGAGAAATTTCAAATGTTTCTTTGAATCAACACTAGTGACATTATCCCGTCTGTTAAGACAAAAATTAAATGTTAAACATACTTGAAAAATAAGGAACATGTAATGTAATGGAAAATTTCTACTTCATTTATTCCGGCAGGAATTTCGTAATTTTTTGTTTTCATGCTTCTGATTTTTTAAATTTTGTTAAGTAATTTTGTATGTATTACAAAATGCAGTTGTGAAAATGTCTCTAAATTAATTTTAACGAATTTTTTAAATTTTCTGTTGTAAAATTCCAATTGTAATTGATGAAAGACGGGCACTTTCGTTCAGACGTGAACGATACATCGCCGAATGAAAACTTTAACTAGCTTACATATCTGAATATTAACCTCACAGAAAAGATGAGACCTCCATGGGATGTAGTCGGAAATTGAGTATATCTTCTCAATGGAAGGAAGGTGGTGGTGTTGTTAGCACGCAAGATTTAAGCAACATTTTTTAAAAAATAGTAAATTTTAGAGGAGTAGAAAACTTCGAAAGTTGAGTACTTAATCGAAAGTTACTTCGAAAGGCAACGGAGACGAAAGTCAATCAAAGTTCAAATAATGGAACAGCATGTAGAAGTATCTGCTAGCTATTTTGTGTAATCAAGCGACTGTACATTTCCCAGGGATGGAAACTGGGTCATGGGTCATTGGGTTTTGGGTCGCTTGGGTCGCCATTTTTGCTTGGGTCACTGGGTCTTGGGTCACTGATTTTGTGAAACCGTTGGATCAGTATGGGCCTGGGTCAGTCTTCCTGTGGGTCACTTTGGGTCTGGGTCAGCAAATTTTAGTGGGTCATTTTGGGTTTGGGTCACACGGTCTTGCCAAGTCTTTAAAGTAAGCTTTCGGTTTCAATTTTTGTGATGGAAATTTAGCAAATTTTAAAATAAAACCCAGTGTTTTTAAAAAAATTTTGCGCCTTCGGCGCGATCACTAACAATTTTATTAAATTTAGCACTCGCTTCACAGAAATCAGTAGTTAAGTGTGACTTGCCTTGCCATGCCATTCTATTTCAGTGGGTTCATGTGGTAAAAGCCACGTACCAAGGTGGACATATTTCTATCGATTTTAAAATTCACAATTCATAACAAGATAAGCTTTGAAATCTTGATAGGACCCTTAGCTTTTACCAGTG
Source organism: Trissonchulus latispiculum (assembly GCA_030248195.1). Classification (NCBI taxonomy): domain Eukaryota; kingdom Metazoa; phylum Nematoda; class Enoplea; order Enoplida; family Ironidae; genus Trissonchulus; species Trissonchulus latispiculum. The sequence goes on from JASAND010027164.1 coordinate 3,388, forward strand.
ACCTTGAATGATCAACTTTATATGCTACAAATTTTCCACTGGCATAGGTGTTTTGTAAACAAACAAACTGTCGACCTAGTTTCACAAAAATTGGAATGTAATTGTTCTTGCCTCTTTTCAAAAATTAAGAAATTTACAGTGTTTTCAAATTACTGCACAAAAGGACAATCACGTTTAGGTAAAGTTAGTCTGGGTAAAGTTATTTTATTGGGTCATTTGGGTTTGGGTCACAAAAATTCTTGGGTCAGTTGGGTCTGGGTCACGAAAACGTTTGGGTCATTTGGGTCTGGGTCACCAAATTTTAAAATTTTATGGGTCGCTTTGGGTCTGGGTCAAATTTGCGTTTGGGTCGAGTGGGTCATGGGTCACAAAAAGTGACCCAGTTTCCATCCCTGACATTTCCTCATTAAATATAACTTTAATATATATGTTCTTCTTTCCAATTTGGCTTTCAGCTTTTAAATATTTTAAATCTATTTAAATGTTTTGGAAACTATTTGCTTCTGACACTGTACTCTTTTTAAAGAAATAAAAATTTAAGCTCCAGTATATCTCAATTCTCAGCATGTTTTACTGAAACGTTGTGCAGTTTACAAGATTCTGTTCAGAAGGCGATGTCTGAATTTTTTTTATCTTGGTGCCCAGCATTGTAGGTTCTCATGAGAGACCTTTATCATGCTGCCCTCCGCAGTCCAGAAAATAGACAAAAGGCGGAGAAGAGAGGATCAAGGATAGAAAACAAGATCCCCAAGCAGTACTGACGTACGGTTATTTCAGTCACGCCCAGGGTAGACCAGTCGTGCTGATTGGCGACTCGGTCTACCCCCCGCAGATCAATAGTGACTAGGATGGCGGAAGACTAAATACCCCACTCTGAAGGGTAAAAGGGAGAAAAACCAGAGGCTGCAGAAAGGAGTCGGAGGAGAGGACGAGTTCTCAGACAGGAAAGATGAAAATTCCACCAAAGCAACTATCCAAAATATGTACAATATATTAAATTTTAAATGCACTTGACTGGGATACAGGAGCAGACACAGAAGGACCTTTTTCACCCGCCATGTCCGCTCCTGCCCCCCAGTCAATTGCAGGAATGCCTAATTCTTGTTCTTATGACTGATTTGGATGCAGGGAGATTCAGAGACTCATTGACCAGCACAAATTTAACATCCACCTCTAACAACAACTTGTTTATTATGCTCTGTAAACAGCTGTAATTCAGTAGGATGGTTTACCAGCTCGCATTTGTACTAGAGCTTCGCAGTTGCTGGTGCTGTAATGCATCATTACTAACCACAATTTTATATAACAGATATTAGAGCAATAAACTTAGCCGCCTTCCTTAAGATATAGACAGTCTGTGATGCTGACTTGACCGGTTTTGACCAATCCTTAAATGAAATATCGGTTTCCAACCAATGTTTGCATATAGCTCCAATCCTCTCCCATGACATGCAAACCTTCAGAGCCATCGAGTTCAGAGTTGAAATTTCAAAATTCGTCCATCCATTCGGCTGTCAAAGAAAAGGCAAAGGGTAAATTCCATGGTAACAGGATACCAGAAGGCCTCGCCAAAATGTAATTTAGCGCCCGAATCAGTGAGAGGTTATTTTCCCATGCGAAAACTGTTATTCCAAAATAAAGTTAAACACAACGTGTTTTTCATGTCTGCATTTAGATGCACAGTAGAATCTCACCGTGAATTATCGAAACAATTTGCTCGACCATACTAAAGTTTAAATTTTTTTACAAGTTTTAGTGTATGTTGTGAATATAGTAACAGCATTTGTAATGGATCAAATTCAAGGTAAGGCGAAAACTTTAAAATTCTAAGTAAACAAAAAAGTTTAAGTCAGTTGGTTATTATCGCATTACCTATTCCAATTGTTTTGCAGTATTGCCTTATAATTTTGACTGTATAACCCTTGCTGGGGGCCTGCATCCAATATTAAATAATGTTCAAATGTAACTACGAATTTTGTACTTGGAACCGGGAACCGGAAGCTAGAACCGGAACCGGAACCGGTGCTCTAGAACCGGAACCGGAACCGGTTTTGAAAATTGGAACCGGTCCCAACTCTACCCCCGACCCACTTCCAACTCTGTCCCCAATTGCGAATCGCGACAACTTTAAATATATACTATAAAATTCAAGATCTTGTAAAAGGCTTGTAGGAATCTGGTGGGGCCCCCAAAATTGGAAGAGAAAATTAATCCTTTAATTGCTCTCCTGCTGAGACGTTGGTCTGTATTAAAGAAAAGTGGAAAGGTCAAATGTAATGGTCAATAGTTTGGGGGCCCCATCAGATTCTCTAACTGCAAAGTTAGTGCAAAAGTGCAAATTATATATTGAATTTAGGAGTCTCCAGTTTTCTAATTCGAACAGTATTCAAATATTTGACAAGTAATTATGCAATTAAACGGATTTTAACGCAAATATAAAATGAAATTAATTGAATTAATTAAGTAACTAAGTAAGTTTTAATTTGCCTGGATTAAAATGGATTTCTACTGCAACTGTACATATTAAAATTGTTCAGAAAGTTGGTTTTTTAAATTTAAAACTAAATTAATTCCTAAAACAGTAATGTCCTTAAAGCTAAAATTAAATTGTGTAACTTAGCACAATTTTGTTTAATATATAAGAGTAACACATTTAATGAGGTTCACGCTATTGGGAAGCTTTAACCTTTAATTTTGAAATTATTATAACATAGTAAAACCTTATAACATTGCTCTAACCTTTAAACTGTTTTAGAAATTTTCAATATTTTGTACTCATGTTGCAGTTAGAGAATCTGATGGGGCCCCCAAACTATTGACCTTTACATTTGACCTTTCCACTTTTCTTTAATACAGACCAACGTCTCAGCAGGAGAGCAATTAAAGGATTAATTTTCTCTTGAAATTTTGGGGGCCCCACCAGATTCCTACAAGCCACTTTCCAATTTAGGGGGAATAGTTAGAGATCCTCCAAGGCTAAATGTGGATACCCAAAGTCGAGAGTATGTTGATTATTGCCGTTCAATAAAACTTTAATTTCTTGTGAATTAAACACGTTCTATTTAGTATTCCAGCTACAGTAAGAGAAGTTAACAGTGATGCACGATGATAATTGCTAAACTGAACTTTACTATTTCTATCTTGTCTGCTTCCAGTTGGAAACTGTAAACTATGAAATGATGAATAAACCAACAAGTTTCTTGATTTATGTAGTGTTTATAATAGTATATACATAATACATAAGAGTATGACAAACGTCACACGCTATGTATTAGAAGCCTGCTCTGCTGCATCCTCTGCCCCTTATCGGCCAGCCCCCGTAAATTAAGCCCCCCTTGACCCTCCCCTATCTATATACCAGTATCTGGACGGGGGTCTATGTTAATATACTTACATGTTAAACGGATTCACTCCCATTTGCGCGCAGTGATTCCCGATTGCGCGCACCTCACTAAACATTCAGACTGTCCCATTTGCGCGCAAACCAATTTGACCTCTACTCTTGCGGTGACCTTACGGTAGTCCTACTTCCGCCCAGTATATACATAGAATAACTACTGATGGATTGTTCAGAATAACTATTGAAAGGAATTTTGCAGCTATGAAAATAAATTAATGTTTTTTCGCAACGTGACAGTAATAAAATTCTAAGTAAACAGTTCAATTTATGAAGCTACAAATAAGCTACAAATAGCTACAAATATGTTGATTCAAAAAGTTCCGGCTTGTTTGCAGATGACACTGCGTTTTTATGTTAAAACTAATTTTTTACAAAAAAAAGCCAAAATTTTCAGTAATGCAATTTCTACAGAAGTTTTGAAACCATACAAAGCTAATACAGTGGTTACTGAGTTTAGTGTAATTCAAGGTAAAATATACACTCCATAACTAATACAAACTTGATCCTTTTATATAATTGAATTAAAATCTTGTAGTCTCCACAATATCATTTTTCTACTTTGATAAAAATGGAAGCTTTAGAGGACGTGCGCGCAAACGGAACGCCTTACACCAGATTAAACGATATATACATAATTAACACTTAGTGCGCGCAAATGAGACTTGCGCGCAAATGGGACTGACTTAAATGAAAACTTTAGTTTGTGCGCGCAAATGGGATGGTCCAATTTATGCGGGGGGTGTGGTGTGAGCTTGTATTGTTAACACAATATGTATGTACAAAATATGCAAGCCCGAGCCCGACCCCCCCCCCCTTTAGCATCGTTAAAAAGAACTTGTTCTACGCAACATGATATAAAAATTATAGCTGTACGATTTTCCTAGCTAAGTTTTAGTATTTAGAACAGGCTAGGAAAATATTCAAAATTAAGCTTGTTTTACATGGAAACAGATATACGTCAATGCTACATTATAGATGACAGTAGAATAGCCATTCCAATAAAAACTGAAAATTCCGACGAAGCAAGAGGATTTTACATGATTTGATTAGGTAGTAAGATACTTCTGTTGATCGGAAAATTTCGGATCTGAGGTAGCCCTGCAGAAGGTATGCTTGTGGCATACTCTTGCATTTACGGTACATTTCACCGAAAGAATGACCGTTGGCGAAATTGGCAAATTGGCGAAATTTAAAGAAAAAATGGGATTTTTGCAAATTTAGCTACATTTGTGGACCTTAAGCTTGAGCATATGTTGCAACTAAATTTAAGCAAGCTCATAAACCAACTCATTCGCGAAAATTGCCTTTGAAAATTGAAAAAATTCCAATATTGCAGAAAAGTTCAAAAACGTTGGCGAAAAATCCTGCTAGAGTTTATTTTGCGAACGAGTTGGTTCATGAGCTTAGTTGCAAAATATGCCTAAGCGTAAGGTTCACAAATGTAGCTAAATTTGCTAAAATTGCCATTTTTTCTTGAAATTTCGCCAATTTGCCAATTTCGCCAACGGTCATTCTTTCGGTGAAATGTACCGTATATACCTAACTACATTTGACTCCAAAAACATTTTAATACCCAAACACAGCACATAATACAACATACATGACTGTGCAGTGTAAACACACCGAAATATACAATTTTGTACCAATACATTTTATCGCAATACTATAGAGAATTATGATCCCAATCTTTTTCTTTTGACTTTAAAACCATTGGCACATTGCATCAAACAGAACACAAAATCATAGCCAACAAAAAAACCGGGCTGATGATATTGCCCAAAATAAACTAGAAACAAAAAAGAATATTTTTGCGAATATACAAAAGCACTGAAAGATGTATCACACAATAGGTTCCACTGTATTTTATTTTGATGCCAGGATGGAAGATAGCAAACTAGAAAACTTACAGAAAGCTGCCCTCAGCCTCAGCATAAAGAAACACCAAATCATGTAAATTTTTGAAGCAAAAGAAAAGCGAAACTATATATACAAAAACGGACTGACAAAAAATTTACGTACCGTACAAATTAAAATAAATATGATATTTCAATCCTTTTAGACAAAATCAACAAAATACTCACAACACATCCTCCTGTTCTTAAACTCAGTTCGCAAAAACAAACGTAGCCACATCACATTACATGCAAGAAACCACAAAAATATATGTGTGCAATTCCATTCAGATTATTTATGGATCCACCATCATCCTAAGATGTAATAGAAGATTTGCGTTGGATAATAAATGTAGCCAAGTTGGAATTCTCTAGATGTAGTACTATGTATTATGTAATGTCCGTAAACAGCCATTCTGATAGAAGACGGGATTTTCTTAGATGAAAGGATGAGGAACATCAACGACTCGAAGACGACCGCCATCACCCTCTGATACAAAACGCTTTCGGCCTCTGAAAATAAGGAAGAAACCCCGTCAATGATCGGTCAAGGCCGCTCCGAACCACTGTGAAAACAACCCGTAAAGGGTTTGTGGCGGCGCCTCCGCATGAAAGAAACCGGGAAGCACGCACGCGGTTAGAAGACTCACTGGACGTTGTTTAAGGAAAGCCCTCCACCGAAAGCTCAGCACCCTACAGCGCTGAAGTTTCCTACGCAACGTTTACAGCATCATTACGGCTAAGTCGCGAATCACCCTTTTATTAGAGAATGAGTTGTTAATGCTTTCAGTTTCTCGATTTTCAATGCCGCACAGAGACTAAAGAACCAGCGTTTTTATTTTCAAAATCGGATTTCATCAAATTTTCGTCATTTTTATTTTCTCAACGTCATTTTTATTTGTCAAACGTCAAAAATAAATTTTTGCAAAAGTACAGTTTTGTTTTGATTTTAGGCTACATTCGTAACTTTGGTTGAATTTTTATTTTGTTGGCGTGTGTTGCTTCATATTTCACATTGTCTCGAGAGTATATATTCAAACTTACGTACTTGTTCTGGTGTCTAATTATATATGTATCATGACTTTGAGCATCAACAATGACAAGAATAACCCAGGGGGTCTGGGGGGCCAAGCCCCCCAGAAGTTGAAGGAGTTTTTTTTGCTTTATTGATGAAATCGTTCTTCAAATCTTTATATAATTCTTCTCATTTCGAAGAAACTAGAAAATTTTTGAAGATTTGCACTGCACTTTTTGAGGGAAAAATAAGAATTTTTTGCTAAAATCGCACGATATTTTAAGCGTTTTCTTTCCAAAAATCTGGTAAAAATGTTGGAAATGTACGCGTGCGTAAGTTTTGTTGACATGCCTTTTTTGTTTTTGCCGATTTCTTTTTCTTACATTCAAATCGCGACATCGGGGCTGCCCCACCCAGATCCATCCCTAGTAGTTTTTAGAATTTATGCAATAAACGTTCACATATTGCTACGTACTTATGTAAGCTCTCATTCCGAGATAATCCGAAGAGAATGTTGTTTTCAAAGAAAATATTCAGCGAAAATGGTAGGAGAAACTTGTCAAAAAATGCAATCGAAGGATGTAGCATGAAGTCTCGTAGTCTATGGCTTCGTATATATACAATATATTCTGATTGACTGTTCAAACATCATCGAAGCTTAACATGTTATATAAATCACAAACACAATAGAGCGGGGTTTCGGGGCAGCCCGCAAAATCTAAGAAAATTTTTGAAAAATCACTGATAAAGCTTAATAGAAACTTTGCATTCGTTTTAAGTTTGAGTGCTACTTCAACATTTTGGCTTGGTCATTCTTTAGTCATTTTTATTTTGGCGTCGACAAAACTATTGTTCATTTCTGCAAACGACGCTATTTTTGACCAAAAAACCTAGTAAAGAACACTCTTAAAGGCTTAAGGAAAACATGAGACTAAACTGAACCGGTGTAGTGAAGATTATGATTACCTTGAGGATAGCTATTGGTAGTTGCTTACAACAATCTAAACAATCAAAAGAAGAATTTTAATGAACAACTTCAACTCTACTTACTTTTGTGGCATTTTTCTGGCCACTTCCGCAGACAAGAATCCGCCTCCACTGAGGCGCTGAACTAGCGTTCCAAGAGAGTGTAGGCCGGCGGAACGTCCAAATTCAGATCCGGCATAGCCTCGTAAAGACGTTCAAACCCGGTGGTAATCGTGTTGACTGTCAGGATTCCAGAATCAAACAACGACTTCAGCAATTCAATCAACAATTTGGTGGTTCTCTCGTGCATCCCTTCAATGGACATAACTCCTGCCTAAATGACAAAATTTTTGAAATACAATACAATTACTCTATCACTGTGTAGATCATTAAAATTTAAAGGTTTATTTTTACAAAACCAAACCTTTGCTACCTGCCATTTCATTTCACATCTACTCAAAATTGCTACAATCAGCCTGCAACAAGTGTAAACACAAGTCATCCACGAAACCTAGGGTTTGCCTAGTGCGCAAAAAGTCGTGGGTTCGAGTCCCACCGGAGGTACGAGTTTCAGGTCTTCGGTGGTACATGACTTTTCTTCTTCTTTCTCATCTACATCTGTAGATACACCCCGGATTAGTCTTTAAACATGAACACTACGTACATACAGTACATTTCACGGAAGGCAGGACTGGTAGCGTAATTTCCAAATTGGCGAAAAACGGCAAAATGTCGCGAAGTGTTAGCGATTTAAGCCAAGCCAACTGAATTAATGTTGGCGAAAAACAAGAATTGTCGCCAATTAAACAAGAATTTTCGGCAATTTTGGCGAAAATTGCCGTCACTTCGCGATATTTTGCCAATTTGCAAAAAGCGCCAACAGTCCTGGATTTCGTGAAATGTACTGTACATCAGTCTGGTCGCCAGTTGGGCCAAAAGCTGCAGATTTCAAATATTCACTGATCATGCACTGTACTGGACGCCTATGTAATTGGTCCTATATATACAGTAAAGCAAAACAGTTTTCGCTGTCATTAAGCAACTTGTCAGTTATATAGAAGTTGCAGACACTTTTTGAAGCTGCATCCAAATAACTATTAGACTTTTTTTACCAAAAGAAGGTAGTATTATGTAGATTTAGAAATTAGATGTTTGATGTAGCACTCCCATGACACAAAGAAAAACAATTTCGCTTTCTACAAAACTGTTCGAACTTTATAGTTTCAAAACAGCAAAATGGTTCCTGTTCCAGTAACTACCTGCACATGTATTGTCCTTTAGCTGCTCCAAAACGGTCATAACACATTTACACACCTCATACACAACTTCGTGATGAAAATGGGGTACTTCCAATTCCATCAAACATCTGGCGGCTTCATCAACCAAACCGCAGTCAGTATATTCTTCAATAATAATTTGATCTACACAAAATAAAATAATTTGCTAATTTACCAATTATTTTAAAAGGCCGACCTAACAACCAGCGTCCATACCTATTTCCCCAAATCAAAACCTCCAAGCTCTGCCAGACAATTTAGCCGAGTGGTTAAAAGTAATCTTTCCACGGACTACACCAATAGCAGCAGGAAGAGTGTCCTCATCTAATGGCAGTGTATTGGAAACCGATGATAACCACCCAACTCAACAAGACTAGCAGAACAACAGAATGTCAACTACTGGATTCCCATTTTCAAAAATCAGACTAGCCTTCTGCCATTCGGTAGCTATTCTTAAAAATTTTTGGTGCAGCCCAGGGTTGGTACCACCAAGAGTGTATAATAGGAAGAGTGAGACACTCAGCGTTTCCTAAGAAAGATTTACTCCGAAGAATTTCAACGATGACGGTACATCGATTTACTCAAGTATAAAATTAATCATCCATATAAGTCGCGCAACACACTGACGACAGTTACAAACTTAGACATCACATGCAACATACTTTATCTTCTCAATCTACCATTTATATCTTTAGCTAAGACAATATTTTCGAAGCTAAAATATTTTGCTTAATAGAATAAGTTTGCAATGTGATCGAAACATTAAGCCCAAAATCTCGGGGGGAGGCTTCGCAGCGTGTACACATACAAAGTTGACATTTTTCAAAAACGGGCGTTTTTCCCAAATTATATAAATACTTTAACTTGAGCTATAAAAATCGTACAGCAATAATGTTTATGTCATTATGTTGCTTAGAACGAGATCTTTTTAACGGTATAAAAATTATATAGTCTGCTTTGGGCAATCTCTTACAAATCCGGCAACAACACATCCTTTCCGCGAAAATTCTACGAATTTCATAATTTCTTCAAAATGCCTTTCGTTGTTGCCGGATTTGTAAGATATTGCCGTCAAATAAAAAAATAGAATTTTTATATCGTTAAAAAGATACATCTTTTAAAGAACAAAATGATATAAACATTATTGTTGTACGCATTTCCCTAGCTCAAGTTATAATAATTCATTTGGGAAAAACGCCCATTTTTGAAAAAAATGTCAGCACTGTATGTTTACACAGTAAGAAGCATTTTTTTTTTTTTTTTTTTTTTTCCTTTCCATTTCCAGCATATTGCAAGCTTATTCTATTAGAAAGAGCTGAGTGTCTCACTTTTCCTATTATAAACTCTTGGTGGAATGGTAACAAGAAGCTGTGTGGAGGTGCTCCTTCTCCAAGGCTGCAGTCACGATTCGAGTTTTGCACTCCTGGCTCTGTGGCTACAACCGAAGATGAGCACCAACACACTATACCCTACATTAATGGGAGAGATTTCTCCAGTGGGAAGTGCTTCTTCGGAGTTTGGACCGTGCATTTCTGAGACACAAAAATGTCAAGCTAGTTTTTCTAGAAATTCAGACCTTTATCAATATTTGGGATTCTACAAATTCAAGGTTGGCTTTTGCACGGCTGCACACAATAATTTCTGCATTGTTTGTTTTGTCGCAGATAGCGATCAAGAATAAAAACTGGTAACTCTCACACGTATATACATGTTAATAACCTAAGTTTTTCTCACCTTGCTGATCAAAAACCTCACCGGAACAACACCACCTCCGACACCCCAGATATTGTCCAAACGATGTTTCTGACGACACATAACCTCAGCACGACGCAGTGCCTCTCTGAAACGAAAAACGACATACGAAATTACTATTATTTCAGCAGTATCGTGGATACGGCCGGAGATTTTGAAAACAATATACAATGGTATCTTAACCTTTCCCAAAACTAAGACATAAAATTATTTCCATCTTTTGCCACAGATAACAGCAATACGCACCCCAGACAGCTTAGACTTCAAACATTTTGAAAGACTAAAAGAAACACTCAAGAAATATGATTCAACGAGATATTCTTAAAGAAAAATATCAACCTTTCATAACCAACGAATAAATCTCAATTATTATCCAATTTGATCGGTGAAATGTAAAAAAATTAAATTAATGACAACAAAACATACGACGCTTGCGTATTAGGAGCCAAATCAGGATCGACCTCAACAAATCCATGCGGCAAAGCCTCGTCAGCAATTGCACGTGCCATGAAATTACCAACGGCCTGAAAGTACAAAGTCTCATAAAATTACCAAAGCATATCCTCTTTACAGTCAAAATTTGTGCAGACATCCAATCCTTGTTTTAACAAAAATGTCAAAATGCCAAATGCCAAAATGGGGAATGAGCTTCTGCAGCGATTGTGCAGCACTACTAAGTTCTCGAGAGCTGATTTAAGAGATACCTCAGACAAAATCGCAGTTAGCCCTTTCCTGGATTACCTATCATGATTACCCGATACCTTTACCTGGCGATTTTCTATTGGGTAGCGAGAGTCCCCGGACTCATTGGGGACAGCATATCTGCAGTGAGTGGTTCAAAATTGATGGGAAAACCACACATTTCAGAGTAACAGTAAAATAACCGCAGTTGAGACAGAACAGAAATATGACAATGCTATTACCCACGTTTCAGCTTTCCAATGTGCAGCTGTTTAATTTCTAATTTTCAATTGATCACTGAGTGAGGAAGTACGTATATAACCGCTATGAGACTACAACAATCATCAAACCTCTGGTGCGCCAGGAAAGTCAATGGTCAAATCCGGAAGTTCATTCTTGAGCAACAATTCAAACCCGTGCAACACATCTGCAGGTGTCAATATTCCCTGGCTGACTAGATCCGAAATCAGCAACGAAGTCCACTCTCTGGTGCAAGGCTTGTGATCCAGGGCGCTCGAAATCAGATAGCGAAACAAGCGAATACGACGAGGACCTCGCAAACCCAACTCATCGATGCTGTCCTAAAAATACAAAAACGGTCGGATGAGCTAAATTTTGCTAGAGATAAAATTTAGAAATTTCCATCTGGGTCGCTATGAATATAGAGCATCTACATCGCCGCAAAATGTTCGCTCGTTGGTTCTTAGCTTTCTCTCTGTAACCCGACACGTCTAGTCCTCTGAACAACAAACAACTCAAGATAAATACTTAAAATTTGTGACGACTACTTCGACGCTTGATAATTGGAATCCATAAATGGCTACGGGACAAGTGCTGACCAAACCTTTGTGTTTGCGAGTAACAAGATTCCAGTTACTTTTATAATGATCCAAAGGAGCATTTCCATTACTTGCTAAAATATCCCAGATCTATGTAAAATAGAAAACTGAGCGAAACAGAAGACTAATGCCCGAAAGAAAAATGTATATATCAAAACAGATCCTTTCTTGACCAGGATATTATTGGTACTGTAGAAGGAAATAGTCCCTACCGGGATTTTTGCTTGCCTCCCTTGAAAGATTTCGGGTGCTCCACTTTTTGAAAAGAATAGGCAACTTTTCAATAATTTTCA
>JASAND010027166.1:0-43054 GCA_030248195.1 Trissonchulus latispiculum
CTAACACCGGTTTGCACCAACCAATATAAGCTCGAGGTTGAGATTACCTTGAGCTTAGCTCGAGATTAGCTTGAGGTTATCTGCAAGAGCGTTGCACCAACAAAAGTTTGAGATTAACTCAACCTCGAGCTAATCTCGAGTGTCTAAATTTCAATCCTGGTCAAGAGTAGGATTGACTCTATTTCTGACCAGTTTTACAGCAAAATAACCGCGTTGAACAACGCATATAGTTTGAATTCTCAAATTTGAATGTCCAGTTACAGGAATCTGCAACTGTTAGCAATAACTCCGCAGAAATTAGACAACGTAATTTCTAAGGGCCTTTTTGCGCAGCGGGTTAAACGAGTTAAAAGAGTTAAAATTAACTCAATCCTTTTCGCGCACAGGGTTAAAGGAGTTAAACAATTCAATTTAACTCGCCTGCAGGGTTAAACGAGTTAAAAATTTTTAACTCTACTCTTTTAACTCGCGCGCGAAAAGGCCCTAAGTGTTGTTTTGTAAATGTTCTTATCATTCACAAAAACATTAATTCTAACCGCTGCCTTCGTGCTCGTAAACTTGAACTGTAGGAGGTAGCAGTCGTCGTCGCAACTGCAGACATTTGGAAGCAATCAGAATCCTTATTGTTAAGCTAATTACTGCAATTGTAATGTGTAAAGTAAACGTAGAATAGTTGAAAAATGCTGCTAGCTTTTGATTGGCCCTATCACTTAGCACGTGACTCTTTAACAGCATTGCATTGGATAACCCACAAGTTATAGTTTAGCTGGAGCTTAGCTCCAGCTTGACTAATCTGTAACAGAAATCAGTTGGTGCAAGAAATAACCTCGAGGTTGTAGTTAGAGATAAGCTCAAGCTTACCCGATCTTTAGTTCGAGATTAGCTCCAGCTTAAGCTTGAGCTAATCTCGAAGTTGGTGCAAACGGCCGTAAAACAATTAATTTCCAAACCCTTCAACCAATTGTACATTCCAGTCACTCTATTGAGCTTGAGCATTTTGTTGTAAAACAACGATCAATAAATAATTCAACAAACATAACAAGACTAGAGCTTACACAGAAATCGCCATTTTACCTTCGCTTGCTGGTAGAAGGAATTTCCTCAGGCTCACTTTCATCAGAAGAATGGCTCGATTCAGCATGGAAACGGGCCGCAACTGTAGGCTTCTTTCTCAATTTCGTTGAACTTTTGCTCTCGCTATAAAAAACCAGTCCAGCTACAAATAAATATAGTGCAGTTGTCTATCGAATACGCAGCTCAGAATCGCGATTGCGCATAAAGGACTCCGCGTCGCATATACTCCAAAAATAAAATTATCATTTCACCGTACAATTTTTGTAGTACATAGTATGTAAATAACTAGACACACCGTTCAAAGCGTACTATCAACCTACAACTAGTAACATTTGAAGAATCTATTAACCCCTACAAGGGACTACGTCATCATAGTAAACATAGTAAACATCATAGTAAACATGAAAGAGTAGTAAAACCTTTCATGGTTGACCACTTTAATAAGCACCACCTTATTAGCAAACACCAGCATGGTTTTGTTTGTAAGAGGTCTACCCTTACACAATTGCTTGAATGTACTCAATGTTGGATAGACGCATGGGATGCTGGTGACTGTGTTGATATTGTATATATTGACTTGATGCGAGCTTTTGATACAGTTTGTCATTCAAAGCTTTTACGAAAACTAGAAGCACTTGGGATTAGGGGAAAGATGCTGGCATGGATTAGGGCCTTTCTTACGGGGAGATTTCAAAGAGTAAAATTGCGTTCCTCCAAATCAGATTGGGCTCCAGTCTCAAGTGGAGTACCACAAGGTTCTGTACTGGGTCCTATATTGTTTTTGATTTATATTAATGACTTACCGGAAAATTTGTTGTCAGAAATTCGATTGTTTGCAGATGATGCGAAAATTTTTTCTACTGTCAATAAGTCATATGGGGCAAATGTGCTTCAAAATGATCTTTTTCAAATTGATGCATGGACTAGTGATTGGCAAATGACTGTAGCAGCTAATAAGTGTCTGGTAATGCATTTGGGTTATCGTAACGATAATCAAGTTTATACTTTGGGTGGTGAATCTCTGTCCGATACTGAGTTTATGCGGGACCTGGGTATAATGATGAGTAATGATTTAACTTTCTCTAAACATATAAGTCAAATTAGAGCTAAGGCCAATCAGAGAGTAGGAATTATTTTTAGCAGTTTCTCTAGTAGAGATGCAGTCCTCTTAACTAAGCTTTTTGTGACGTATGTTAGACCAATTTTGGAGTACTGTACCCAGATATGGTCGCCTAGTTTGCTTAAAGACATTGACGCTGTGGAGGGAGTACAGCGTGCATTTACAAAACGACTGTATGGCCTTGAAAATTTTACTTACAAGGAAAGACTTAAACGTTGCAACCTACAATCATTGGAAATGAGAAGGTTAATGTATGATTTATATTTGATGCATAGTATAGTGTATAATGCCTTTGATTGTTCTTTTGATGATTATTTTACATATTCGCCTGACGCAGGGACAAGGGGCCATAATAGTTTGTCTATTAGACCTAAGCGATATAAAAAGTCTAGAGCTAGCCATTTCTTTTTCTATAGAATTTGCAATGTTTGGAACTGTTTACCGGACAGTATTGTTACCTGTTCCTCTCTGAGCACATTTAAGTCAAAATTGTTAAAGCATGAAGCTCAGCTGCACAAGTTTATGCGGGGGCGTGCATTACAAGGACAGTAGTCCTTTGCATGCCATATTTTATTTCGTTTCACGCAATGTATGTACTTTCATAAACTAAATAACCTCAAATTTGTTTTTCTCAGTCGCATTTTATTTAAACATCTAATAGCGTACAAACCCGGGCTGCCAACCTTGCGTCACTGTGTGTATATATACGCTCATGCTTTTGTATGAGTTTATATATAATTGTCTACTAATCCTGTCACGACGTAGCCGCTTGCATGCATCAGCATCGCCGTGGCAGATGTAATACCTGTTGTATGTGGACGCGGCATTGGGGTTGGGCGGCCGCGGGGCAAATCACGTCTATGTAATAAAAGACATAGTACTAACAAGGCGTGATTTACTCGGGATTAAAAAAAAAACATCATAAACAGGGATCATGTACGTGCAGACACTAACATCATGCCAGGATCCCAAGATATCTCCATATGAGTGTCGGCGCCGTCACCACTATCTTTCCTTCCACGACGACCGACTGCAGCAGACGTTGCCTCCTTCAGCAATTCACGATACTTCGCCGCACGTTCTTCCTTACTCTTCTTATTATCTAGAATAGGCTACATTCGCGTTACCTTATTAGACATTGCGCTCCAAATAACAAGCTGCATACAACACACTACGTCAGTTTAGTCATTATAAGACAGGACAGTGTGTATCGTGTGCAGAAGTGAGCCATACAGCATGTACAGTTAAAATGCCCACGAAAATTACCATACCTCTGGCATCAGGTTCCAGATCACTTTCACTGTCTTCTCCAGAGGAAGAAGCAACAATTTCCTATAGACAAGAGTACATAATACATAAGAGTGTGACAAGCGTCACACTCTATGTAATCAGCTCGAGAGCCATGCTCTGCGCGCTAACGGCCCACCCCCCCCCCGCAATTGCGTACCTAGTGGACCCCCCCCCGCAAATCAGTACCTAGTACGCAATTGCGTATGTTCACTCGCTGCTGCAATATTCCATTTATCGGGACCCCCCCCCCCCCCGCAAATGCGACCTATCACTTTTCAATGTCGAATGATAGGTCACATTTGCGGGGGGGGGTCCCAATAAATGGAATATTGCAGCAGCGAGTGAACATACGCAATTGCGTACTAGGTACTGATTTGCGGGGGGGGGGTCCACTCAGAGTTGGAAGCGGGTACCTTTTTGGCGACCCGCCCCGCCCCGATACCCGCAAGCTGGTACCCGCCCCGCCCCGCCCCGCGGCCCGCGGCCCGCAGCCAACTGATACCCGCAAGATACCCGCAAAATTTTTCGAATGCTATATGATTACTATGCCATTAAATTTATTAAAAAAATGCCAATAGTGTAAAATAAACTTTTATTTAATTAAACCTTCTAACCCACATACATACTTTACCTAACAGTGTTGAGTTGTGTTACCGAAATATGGAAATTCACCCAAATTGCTGAAGTTTTCAAACCAAAACGTTTTCAAAAAGTTTAAAAATTTAAACTAATATACATTTAATTAGGGATGCACCAGGGCTTGGGGACCGATACCAACCTCGGTGGTTAAGCACCGGTGCCTTCTGGGACCAAACATTTGTAATTTTTTGACAATTTTTAGCCAAAATTTTGGAATTTTTAAAGTCAAAATTAAATTAAACTGGTACAGATCGTTCATTATAATTCTTATCAGTTTGAATGGAAACAATAATAGTAATTTTGCCTATACTTGAATTAATACCAAAATCGGAATTTTTAAGAACATTCTCCTATCTAGACGTCCAATTTTCAGCCTCGGCCTCGGACCCGACCTCGGTGCATCTCGACGAAAAATTAATGTTGGACTCGTGTAGTTTCGAAAGAAGACCGATATTACAAAGTTAAGGACTATTTTATTGAATCAAACGCATCTTCCAGAAATTAAAAATGCTCAAGGTTTTGAATTTGCTGAAAATTATGAACATATTGTTCGGCTATCGAAAGCGCATTTGGCCGGGTAGAGGACAGAGGCCCTTGGATACGTTTAGCGACGTTAAAATTCCACTATTTTCACCAATTTTTCTAAATTATAACTACCAATAGCGATTTTTAATAAAAATAGCATTGCTTATGCTTAGACGATTTTTTAGTAAAAAGATCAGGCGAAGCCGGATAATCGTCAGAAATGTGAGTCTGGAAACTTTCTTTCTTTGAGCAATTTTCATGCCCCGTGTAGCCGAATTTTTCACCACCTGTAAGAGCAATTTTGATAACCCTTCTGGAGGAATTAGCAGAGAGGATGGGTAATTCTTCCTTGTTCACCTGTGCATGTATACATGTAAAACCTCCAAGATTGAATTAGAAAAGAGGATTTTAACGATTGAGCTTTGCGGATGTTTGCGGATTTCGGATTGATTCCAAAAATTGACCACGAGCTATTATATACGTTCTGATTCTGAATAATAAAAACAAAGCGAAATTATATATAAGTTCCCCAACTAGAATACTGTTTGTTACTACCTAACGGATTATGATAATAGTTTAGTCATCAGGATTTTTCTAGAATACCTACCTATATAATATTAGTTTGCCAAATTTTTTGAGCAAACATTCCCAGTTTCGAATTGAAAAATTTCTTGAGCAAACATTTCCAGTTTCGAACCATGGTTGACCTTATGTACCATTCACTAAAGGAAAACATACAATCAAGGCATTTAAACTTTGCAAAAACGGCACGAACAGCAGTCTGCATGCTGAGCTATTTAGTACGTCTGCTTACTGAAAGCGAGAAATACAAGTAGAAAGCTCTACAACAAAAGAAAAAGACTTATGATTACTTTTCTGGATATAACCTAATAGAACAAGTTTAGTCAAACGCCCATTTTAACTGAGATTAGTAAACGTGAAGAAGGACACTCAGCGAAAATCAGCGATTTTTTTAAATCACCAAACACGAAACCTATTTTTTCGATCATTTTTCAATAAAATTCCCTGAATTTTAGTGACTACATCAACAAGAGATACCCGCAACTACCCGCGCGGGTAGTCTGTGGGTAGCAAAATTTCTATTACCCGCGGGTACCCGTGGGTACCCGCTACCCACTTCCAACTCTGGGTCCACTAGGTACGCAATTGCGGGGGGGTGGGCCGTTAGCGCGCAGAGCATGACTCTCGAGCTGATTACATAGAGTGTGACGCTTGTCACACTCTTATGTATTATGTACTCTTGCTATAGACAAACAAAACAACACTCTAACTACAGACAGGAGCTCTAAAAACTGAAAAATTAAATACAATGGAGGACCTAGCACAGAGGCGGATTAAGGGGGGCCTCCCTGTCGTGTTTCGAAGGTAGGAAAAATTAAGGAGAAAAATAAGGAAAATGGCAAAAACCCAAAATAATTTCACACCTTCGGCGCGAATTTTCTAATTTTTAACGGCATATATTTATTGCATTTATGAAGAAAAAGCTGGAAATGCAACCGATTTTTTTGGAGACAATTACTATTTCCCCTAAAAATGTGTAGTATTTTAAAAAATTGCGCAATGAAAAGAATTAAAGATCCGAAGACCGATTTTATTGCAAAAACAAACAAATGTCTTCAGCGTCTGCGGGCTCCAGTGAGGTCCCCAGTGACAAAAATTTTACCACCACCCCGTCAAAATTAGCTATAGCTGGGAAAGGAAATACAATAATTGCATACAATATGAGAAGGCAAAAAACTTTCTCGACTCTAGCCAACCCAGCTATCCATCCTTAACTGGTCGGTAAATGGGTACCACTACAGTGGGAAGGTAACAGGAGTGTGTATGGAAGGGCCGGCCCCCTTCCACGGATGCAGTCATCCGTTGAGGTGACACTCCTGGTTCTATCGCTGAGAATCCGAGGATGAGCATCGGCACCCTATGTCCTGTGGCAGGACGGAGATATCTCCTAGGGTAAACCTTCACCTTTTTTAAAATCAAAGCAACAATAGCTTTCCTAACTATCTCAACTAAAATATTATTCCAAAAACAAGACAGCTGTGAAACAGGAAAGTTTAAAGATCAGACTTCTAAAATACTACACATGAACAAAAGATCTAAGTGGAAAAATTTGGCATCCCCGAAAGCAAGCAAGTAATCTCTTCAGGCCTACGGCTAAAGAAAGTCAGCGACTGTTAGCAAAAATAATATTTGTCGGACTCTCTAACAAAAGCAGTGAAAATTTTGAATTTAGACAAGATAGAAAGAAATTATTTAGAAAAATAGACTTTTTACGAAAACATTCAGCGAAATGTCTGTACGTATACGTGCGTCCGAAACCTCAGCCACATTTCCAAGGGAAATGACTTGCGAACTTTACATTCAGATCCATCCGTTCTAAGGCACTGTCATCTTCAAAGATCTGTTTCAGCAGGTGGGCGCGTTCACCTTCCGGATCTTCCCAGGTGGATCTGACAGTCTGCTGTTGTAGGGCAGTGGCTGTAAAAAGTCGCGGCTTGTATAAATTCTTATTTCCAGCCTATAAACAAAACTATACTTCTGAAAGTTTAAAAAACTAAAAGGAGTATTTAAACAGCTGAAATAAATCAATCGATACAGTTACTAAAAAAGCTTACCAAAGCTTAATTTCTGTGTACTTCAAATTTAAATCTAATCTAATCACATCCGAATTCTCTGTTGTAAATACAGTTCTAAATCAGTAGAGATGAATTCCAACAAACAGCTTTGTACCGCATAAGCAAAGGTTACGCTACCAAAAATGCTATCCAAAAATGCCAATTAAAACCAGTTTAAAATTAGTTACCATCTAAATTTAACATTCACACACTTACGTACGTACATCAGTACAACTGTCCTTGACTTCCTGTTCAAGAAAGGTCATTTCAGAAGGAACAAAACGGAGATCCAGTCTCAGGGCGCTACTTTCATACTCCATGCCGTCACAGGCCTCATAAACGGCATTCGCTGTCTCTGCAGAATCAAATTCCGCTAAAACAAAATCCATATAAGTATACCTGGACACTGAAATCTAGAAAAATCCAAACATTGAGAAACCTTTCCCTTCAATACACATAAATTTAATGATCAGGTCAGAACATTATGCAATGATCGTGCTTATGTCAACAAAAGAAATATCTGACAATTTCTCACCAATTGCATAAAAGTATTTCAACTTGTTCAGTTCATATTGTCGCAATCGTTCCATCAATCCTGGATCTTTTGCAGCACTTTCTTCGTCATCGTCCCCATTATCGGGATCAGCTCGGGTTTCTCGCAATTCCAATGGTCCTAAAACAGAAGAAAAACATCATGATACCAAACTACGGCTATGGTTCTAAGAATGGGAGCTAACGCTAAACTAATTAAATATAGCTCAATCTTTATTAATAAAAAGTCAGCAGACTAAAACGCAAAAATTAAACAAACAAAATTTTAGTTCGAGTCAGCTCTTTCATAAAATGGACGAAACTGCAAAATGCCATTTTTAAGATATTTAACTTTGCAGTCAGAAATCTGACAAGATAATTGTGAAAGACAAAGCAATGTAAAACACCTAAAACCTTACCCAGTCATTGTTTGGGCAACACTAAATCCAGTTATGGATAACCACCCCTAACTCGCTAATAATTTGTAACACGTAGAACTAGCACTGGTTCGCCAACTAACCCAAGATTAAAAAGTGTAGATAAATATAATATATCCCAGTCACTTCAAACGGCACAAAAAGTTAGACCTCTTTACCCAGTTGTTCCTCCTCTGCCATCCTGGTTTTTCCGAAATCAGAGGGGTAGATTTTCACCGATTTCAGCAGGCCACTTTCAGCATCCACGATCAACCACCCCTGCCTGGTCAGAATAATAAAAATATTATCTGGATAAAGAAAAGAAAATGCGTAATTATAATTATGTTTATGGTCTGAAAGTCACAGAGTGTCAAAAACAGGCCGCAGATACGTACGACACAGACATAAAGATAAGCAGACGGACACCCTTCTATTATATAACCATGACGCATTTGAGCTAGGAAGAAGTAGGAAAATCCAAACGCGGCCCGCCGTCAATAAAATTCTGGATCCGGCCCCGCCCGGCCTAGCCCGCTGCTAACCCATGAATGTCGCCTCGGCCCGGCCCGGGGCCCGAAGTGCTCTGCATTTCTCAGCAAATAGAATGTTCAAACAAATCAAGAACAAAATATGAAAAAACAAATAAAAGCTAAAGCTGAAGTCTGGTTACATAGCATACGTATATTAAATACGCAAACCATAAATTCCAACAGTTTCTCACTCTATCTGTCTTTCAGTCTTTAGTGACAGCCTTTCCACAAGGATAAATTTATCATAGGAACGAGTCCTTTTATCCTTATCAGTTCGACCTTTTTTTCAGCTCAACGGCACCCAGTCCAAAGAAATCTACACTTAAAATAAATCACGTCACATTTCAACTTCCGCCACATATCAGGACCAAATCGGCCTAATGGCCTACATAGGCGTAAATGTGTAGTATAGAGAAAGCAGTATATATAGGATGCGGGTGAAAAACAGGCAAAGCTTCATCACCAGAGAACTAGAGAAAGAAAAAAAAGCGAGCCAACCCAAAACTGGCTTCACTGCATTTTCCTATTATAATCTACCTCGTACATCAAAATTCCAGACGAAAAGTGGGGACCAGCAAAACCTAACCAATATTCCATCGACGATTTGGGAGGACAAAAACAAATAAAAATATATAATCCATTAGAGCTTAGAAATAACCATATAGGCATATATACAGTCTCTACATACATAAATACCACCAAACATATATAATACCTATTTATTTGTAGATGGAGCAAAACCATAGCACGAAACATGCAAGCCAATATATATAATTTACGTAATAGAATCTGTCTCAACAAGCATGCAATGCCGTATATCTAAGTTACATAGAATTGTAGACGCACATTAACTTAATACACTAATTGGAAAAATTGAGACTGAAAAACTGTTGAAACAGTGAGTACATCCCAGACTCAGACTCAAAAACAACCGTATTGGAATATACTAGTAAATACCCAATCTTAGTTCCGTGTACACGGATCACCACCATTAATATATATATATATATATATATATATATATAATATATACGTAAGATAAGAATTCGGAAGGTTTCTGCTTCAGAATAAGACCTCACCACAGCCATCCCCCAGAGATCCTATTTTTCAAAAATTCCAAAATGTTGTACAAATAAGTTGTCCTATAGTAATTAAAATTTATTTCAGGAATGTTTCAGGAGCATGATCGGCACTCAAAGGTCGCCGATTCCTCATACAACTAGAACTAATATTTTTATATATATTATTTTTTTTTTTATATATATATTTTTATATTTATATATATATATATATATATATATATTTATATATAAAAATCTATAAAGTCCAAAAAGCTTAGTCCAGCTTACAATGTCCAAAATTCTGTCAAAACCTGAGAGGCCAGCAAAACTCTGTTACTCTTTCATCGCATTTCTAAAATTTCAAACTACATTAATCCAACAGCCTGCTGTATGTAATAACAGCTAATAGGAACAAAGTGACCAACTAATGCAGCCACAGATAAAATTTGAGTTATACTCAAAGCTCATACAAACAATCGGAAACATCGGAACACAATGCGTCACCTACCTACAACAAGAGGGACTTTGAAAAGACTGACAGACAACTTTGTAGCATGGGCGGGCGGCGCGTCAATCAACCTGACTGTGTTATGTAATAACAATTTGATCCGACTCAAATATTTACCCAAGGCAAAAAATTCTGATGGTGTTACTAAATAAAACTGTCACATCAGAGAGCAAGTTTTGTGTGTGCGAACGTCTGTGCCTTAAACTTAGCACAAAAGTTGGCGTCAACCCATGCAAAAAAGGTGTAAAGGCGGTCGTTGGAAAGGAACAAAGCTACTCAAATAGACCATTGCAAAGCGAAGAAGCGGCCCACACAAAATAGCGCAAGTTTGTCGAATTGAGCCTAAAACATGATATCAACTAGACGACACTGTTGTGAACACACCAAACAACCCGAACAGATAGCGTTGTACATGTCTGTGTACAAAGGTCAAAGACGAACGGCGCGATGATGCATTATGATAAACATAAACAAGCGGACTGATAACGGAACAAAAATAACTACTCCCGAAATTAAGCGATCAGAAAGCCAGAGAAGAGACCCATGGCGGATCAATTAAACATCCTCTTTTCAAATCCTCAAGTAAACAAATTAATCTTCCACTATTGGCATGCGGGGGGGCAGCATATGTCGGTAAGCGACATACGTTACCCTGGGTGTGCCCGAAAATAGAGGGGCCTCAGATGAGTGCCTAAAATGCTGTCACCAGCAAGAAAAAACCGACGCTATACACTACAGTTTCGCTCAAATTTTGTATGCTGGACAATTTTAAAATTTTATTTGTTAACAAAGGAGGTTAGCCATGAGGTGAACCGAGAGGTTGCCTTTCTCCAAGTTTCCTTGAAAAGTTGACTCGTAAGTAGAAGAATCCGTAGTCCGTTTCGTTGATTCAGCATTTCAAAAGAAGCTCCGTAAATACAATCTCACATTTAATCAGTTTACAACTTCTTTTTATGTTAAACTGACAAAAGTTGAATCAAGCACAGACTATTAGTTTCAGCTGGTTTGGATTCAAGAAGCTCCTATATCCAACACTTTGGTAAAAACTGAGACAGGCGTTTCTCTTATTTCTCTTATTCAAAAATTTAAAGATTTTGTTGAGAAACTGATAATTATTTAGTTTCACCGGCCGGCCGAGCCCATCGGCGGCTGGTGAGTCCTTGACGGCCGGCCGGCTACCTGCCTAGAGCAATTTGCAGTGCAGTTATTATAACTGTTAAGATATTTATTTTCGGACGTTAACTGGAAAATAGCACAGCATAGCATAGAAAATTAGCATAACTAGATCTGGAGTTCATTTTAAGCTTAGTTGCTTTGTTGGGTTGCCGCTTTTTACACGAAAAGGCAACCCTTTCATCTGGGTATGTCCCGATATTATTATTTAATCTCGTTGCCACCCCCTGCCCCCCCTCTAACTTTTGCTAGGGTTGACCGATTGGGCTGAAATTTTTAGGGGGGGTTGGGGTGGGGTGAAGTGTTGACTGAAGCTCGATATTTCCCGGATTCCGGGAATGGCGAATCCCAGAATTTTTTAGAATGGTAAGGGGGGACCAAGGGAAACGCAAAATTTTTTTGTCTCAGATTTTGCTTAAAAGTTGGTCATAAGGCAATTCGATAGCGCTGATTTCGAAACTGAAAACGAAAATTCCGGAAAATTTACGGATTTCGAGATATTGGAACCGGAAAATTCGGGATTTTGAAAATTTTTTCCGAAAGTGGTCGATATGGTACTCAAATGAAAGAGCTCGCCGAGCTGAGCAACTTTCCTTCTTGCGACATTTTCCGGAAATGCGCCTAGCGAAAGTTACAG
Source organism: Trissonchulus latispiculum (assembly GCA_030248195.1). Classification (NCBI taxonomy): domain Eukaryota; kingdom Metazoa; phylum Nematoda; class Enoplea; order Enoplida; family Ironidae; genus Trissonchulus; species Trissonchulus latispiculum. Next base: position 12,141 of record JASAND010027166.1, read on the forward strand.
CCGAAAAACTGAAAATCCGGGAATTCACGAAAATCCGGATTTTTAAAAAATTCTTCAAAAGTGGTCGATATGGTACTCAAATGAAAGAGCTCGTAGAGCTGAACTTGTCTGCTTGCGACATTTTCCAGAAATGCGCTTAGCGAAAGTTAGAGCCGAAAAATTGAAAATCCAGGAATTCACGAAAATCCGGATTTTTAAAAAATTCTTCAAAAGTGGTCGATATGGTACTCAAATGCAAGAGCTCGTAGAGCTGAACAACTTTTCTGTTTGCGACATTTTCCGAAAATGTCCTAGCGAAAGTTACTACCAAAAAACTGTTGTATTCTTCTGAAAAAACCAATATCCCTAAGGGAAAAAGCAGCGGCAACCCTTCTCGCTATTTCGCTAGTTTTGTAAATTTCTGATTGGTGATTTGTATCCCAGCCGGCGGCCGGCCTCCCAGCCGGCGGCCGGCCGGCCTCACCGGCCGCCGGCCTCAAACACTACCCCAATGCAAATCGACTCGAATCGCGAATTGCGAGTTCGAAAAATTTTGCAGTATTTGAACACATACCCTTACCGAATTTTAGCGCATTTGTCTGTTTTAAAAATTTGAGTGGGGGAACAGAAAAGACCCGGTCATTGTCTCCTGGTTGCGGTGCACATTGCGGTCCTCGACTCTCAAAGTCAAAGCCAGCAAGAACAGAGTTAATTTTATGAAAATAGAGTCCGGATTTGCTCAATCTACCAAACAAAAAACGAATCAAACGTCAAATAACGACAAGAAAGAATTCTAGCGCCAACAGAAATGATGACACTTTAGTATCTCTGATGTGTAGTTTTGTTTGCAGACAAATTTGGTGCAATTTATTATGAAATTGTGCAAAAACCGGACAAGCGCTTCAACTTCAAAGCCCAGCAAGAGCCGTCGAAGAAACCATTGTTGTAAACGTTTAATGAAACAAGAAAGCCATACAAAGGACTAATATATATGACACACAAAACATGATAATAATGTATACATAGGTATTACAATATCTTTAATGTATAAACCGTGTCTGCGCTAACTTGTACATGTAACAGGACACCAGCATTCATGTGACAATAACAGAAAGAGCGAAACAAGCATGAGTCACTCACTAAACTGTGACTCAATAAATTCTCTAGAACCATGTGGGGATTGAACCCAGAACTTCCGGTTTTCTAGACAGACGCTCAACCGATTGAGCCACTGAGATAAGCTCAAGTCTGAAACCCAATGACATTTTGGAACTTCCACTCTGAATAGGGGGAACCGAAAAAATGCCCTTAGAAACGGTAAAAAAAACTGCAGGATCTCTTGAACTCTATGACCACAAGGTGTCAACATGGTCTACTTTAAACAAAGTTTCTGATTGCTACTATGAATATTATTAGTTAATACTTGTAACTTTCTGATTGCTACTATGAATATTATTAGTTAATACTTGTATCATTCGAAAGCTCTAAACGAGCTCTATTTGACGATGTAAAGCATTTAGCCACATGTTGCTTTGTTTGTAAGATAATACTAAAAAGGTGATGATAATTTGTAAATTCTCAAATTTTATAAGCATTTTTTGACGTAATTTTTTGGAACGCAAGATAAAAACAAATTACTTATACCATTGAATAGAGCACGTTTATAGCTTTCGAATGACATTAGTTTTGACTAATAATATTTATTGTAGCAATCAGTAACTAAGTTTAAAGTGGACCATGTTGATACCTTGTGGTCATAAAGTTCAAGAGATCCAAACTGCAACACACACATAGGTAAAACAGCACAGATGCACATAGTGCGTAGCGTAATTTACCAGAATCTTATCCAACAATACCTCTACGTCTCTACAACACTGGTGCCGGAACACTACAATTATTAAAGCCTTTACAATAGCAACAAGCGCATCAAAGTCTGACCAAAAATGGAGATACAAAACGGGTTTAATGTAGTGTGCAAGACAGCCAAAAGCTGGGCAGCCATGACTATCCAAGTTTTTTAGGAAATGAAAAGAAGAACAAAATTTTTCACTTTTTTTCAAAATAAGGCAACACCTTTTCCGCTTCCTTTTTCCTGCAAACAGTTCCACTGGCTGCCACAAGCTTATGGCCAGACTTTACAGAACTTTCCTTGCCAGTAAATAAATTATAGAAAACTTCTCTGAAAATAATTATACATCCAGTTTTGAAATAAACAATAGGTACCCATTTGCTAAGCACATAAAAACAGTAAAAAATTCTTACAACTTACAACCACAATAACATGACTTTTAATTCTTCGTAGCAATTGTAATGAACACAAGACCACATAAGTCCTGTCCTATATCATATTGTTCTAATATGATAGAAAAGTCTGAACTCTTAGTTTTATTGGGTTTGAAAGCCCGCAAGAAAAAAGTAAGACAGGGCGGCACAAACTTGTAAACAATTGACTGTAGCAGTAACAGAAACACTACGCAGTCCACAAGAATTTCACGCTCACGGAAAACATGAAACAGACAGGTAGGTAGCTTCTTATCTATCGCTGAACTGAACTGATAAAGTAAAAAAACGGTTAAAAAATACACGATAATAAAAATAACAGCATCTAGTGGGGCGAAATTCAAAGTCCTGGATTAAAATTTGTTAAAAAATATTTAAATTAAACAAAAGAACTACACACTCAAAATCAATATGACGTAATTAAGCCAGCAAGAACCGTCCCCATTCCCTGTAAAAAATGAACATGTAAATCATAGTCAAACCAAATCCCACACCTTACCATTATTACCAGAAAAAACCTAATTCCACAAACCGAGCTAAAACATATACAATTTTATTATACAACAACAGGAGAGACCTAAGAAAGCATTGAGAACAGTACAAAAACTCTGTTACAAAGAAAACCTTTCAGATACAATCGCGCAACTGCCTGCGACAAAACCGACTATCCCACAAACAAACTCCAAAATAACATGGAAAATAGGATAGACAGAAATCCAGGATTGAATGCAAGGGGGCGGTCCAAGGGTTCCGGACCCCCCCCCACCCCATTGGTCATCAAAAACAAGATTTTAGCCAATTTCAGTGTAAAACTGGTTATTCTTAAAAACATATGCTTCGGGCCTATTCGTTTGGTGTTGGACCCCTCTTTTTAACTCGCCTGGAGGACAGATACATACTTGTGATCGAATTTGTCCCTTTTGAACTGTGTTGACACTTCGCTCAAATTGTGCTCTATCCTTATCACATACCCCCATTGCATGGGTGTTTTTTGTCAGGAGTTTTATTGGCACATATTTTCACACAATTACTTTACATTTCAATGTCGGTTTGCGTATATTTTATTCTATCGTTGTTATTCAAGAAAGCAGTTAATATTTTAGTTTTAAATGAAAAATCAGTCATTAATGAATTAATGTTCTTTGGTTGGACTTATTCACAAAGTGCCACCTTTGATTGAATAAAAAGTTCTGGACTTATCTGTCTTTATTCAATATGCAAATTAGTTTCTATTGTGGCGGCCTTAGTAAACACTGGTCACTGATCAAGACCAGTTAAATTCCTGAACCAAATCTGAGTGTGAGTCTGCAGCCTTAGCCTTTGTGAGTCTGCAGTATGGAACTAACAGGATGAGATATGAATGGAGCAGTACGTAGGTATTGTGTTTTGGGTTTTGGAGAAGCATGCTGGACCTAAAACGGCAGTACTGGATCGACGAAAACGTGTAAGCATAAACATAAGTATACATCCACTTACACACGAGTGCATGTACGTAGTGCCATTTTAATTTGTGTCTTCCTTCAAATCTCATAAGACGGACTACATTCAGCGGCGAGATAATGTCCCTTTTAGGAGCCTACTTGTTCAAACAACTTCTGGATATCGCCCTGCATAAATCCAACCTAAAGTAGGCGCCAGCTGTTTAGCTACTAACGTAATAGCTACCAAATTGTTTTACGTTGTGCAGCTTTGGTCACTTAGCCTTAAACTATCTATTTGCAAACCTAAACTTAAGGTGCTGGTATCCTTTTGTGCAGTGCTTTTTTTGGTGATTTTTTGAAACCCTATAACTTTCGCAATTTTGGGAGTTAGAAAGAGCTTTATACATCGTTTTAAAGCTTATAATCTGTGCATTAACATGAGCTTACGAAACTAGAAAAATTGGCAAGAAAACAGCAAAAAATTCGACATGGTGACATCTGACAGACTGAATATAGACCAAACATTTTTGAACATCGATATCTCAAAACTGTAGAATCGGCCAAAATGTCTTCTTGCGCCATGATATGAAGGACTTGTGGGCCGAGGGACATTTTTTTGGATTTGGCTCAACAAGTCTCAGTGCTCCAGAAAATACGGTAAATGCGCGATGACACGAAATTTCGCAACTTTCTATTCAGTTTTCTCACAACTGGAAATGTTTTAGCTCAAACCAAGAAAAATGTCCCTCCGCAATTGGGCGAATTTTCATTCAGCCAAAAATCACGAGAATCCATTGGATAGTTTTTGAGAAATCAATGTTCAAAACAAAATAATAGCAATTTTGCCAAAATGGTTTTTCGGCGAATTCTCTAGCTTAAAGCAACGAACTGCAGCGAATAGGTATTGATAAAATGCGCAATTGGATGGTGTATCGATTGAGTATAAATAAGCCGAAGTTGTCTGTAAGATTTGGCAGTAATTTTGAAAAAACTGATTTCCTCGAAAATGGCCATTTTTGACCCCAAAAATCGTTTTTGGCTTATACTGCCTTAACCACTAGAGGTAGCTCAAAAGTTGTAAAAGCAAAAATGTTCATTTTGGTGCCCTCTTTCCAACCATAACAACCAATCCGGTGTAGCGACTATGTACTGAGAGAATAAGGGCAAAAACCAAAACTTTCTTTTCTTTAAACCTAAAAATCCGGGACTGGTCCCAGAATGTTAAAGAGCACGAAAATAATGTATTTGGAAAGTTTCATCCACTTCCATGAAGAATTGAAGCTTGTAGGGTCGAATTTACACAAAGCGATATCAGCACCTTAAAATCTAAGAATCCGTGCTAGTCGCGGTGCTTTGTAGGTGTTTATAATGAACGTTATTGTGTCAGTCAACCAATAAGCTTGGCAACATTTAGGTAGGTTGTACAGAAAATTAATTTTCCCCTAAATTATTAGCCCATTATTCGCTGGCTCAACCCCAAAAATGAATTAACAAATTATTCTATCCCATCCCTGATATAGCATGATAAAAAAACAATAAAACAAATAATATACTCACAATACTGTGACAATAGAGACACAACAAACAATAGGACAGAGGAAAGCACTGGCTACAAATTAGATTAGTCACTTCTTCTTACATAAGACTTAAATTTTAACTAGCAAAGTCCAAAAGAAAACAAAACAGAATAAAGCATAAAGGACGACAACAACAACAACAACAACAATGAAACAGGTACATACGTATATGCAAACTTATTATGATCTATCAATACTAGAAATCAATCAGTCTAATCCAATAGGATCAATACCATCTATTAATACTATTGTTAAATGACAATTGCTGCTGCTGTTGCTGATGTTGCTGCTGTTGCTGTTGCTGCTGTTGCTGCTCTCGCATCTGCTGATATCGAATGAGAGTTTGAATCTGATTCTGGTCCATACCTTGCATAGACAAACCTACAAAACGAAAATAATGACGTAGAATGACAGAAATGATGAATAATAAAGAGGGTTTTTGGTGAAGGCAGTAATTTGCCTGTTTTCTCCACATATGTACTGTTAATAACTAAAGCCAAAAAGTGCTAAAAATTCAGTTTTCAACCAAAAAAGACGATGTTAGACCAAAGAAGTTTGGCGAAGTCGACAACATTTTCAATACCTTGACCAAAAATCATCAATTTCTGGGCACCCTAAGACGATTAATGTGGGAGCTCAAAACCGAGGGTGGGGCCGAGCGAGGGGTGCCCCGAAAAGTGGGAGCACCCCCCCCCGCGCCCCGCCCCCATCATATATATGTACATAGGGTACGTATATATATCTACATAATCTATAATAACGCCCCCTCCTGCAGAAGACCCACAGTGTCTCTTTCTCCTGTTTTGGACATTAAGATTAGCATGGACAGGAGGACAGGCGTCTTTCAATATGATTAACCCCCACTTTCTCAGTCAGTAAAACCACGTTCAGTTTCTGTTAAATCAATGGACTCAAGCGGGCAACCGTCATTCACTGAACAGGGAGCAAATGAGTTGGGCTCAACAGAAGTGAGTTAGAGTTAAACCGATTTTAACCGAGGCTGAAAGAAGGGCCACCAAACCCGGCCTGAAATTCACAACGAAGAACAGCACAGCATCAGAACAAGCTTAAACCGCCCTCTGCCCTATCAAAAAGCCTGTACTTATTCTAGTGGGGGCCCCCATAAACACCCTTCCCCCTCCCTCAAAAAAGTAGGTGACCCTTTTGGTACCGAATTTTGCCCTGAAAATATCGCTCAGACGGCCAAATTTTCAAAAATTTTCCGGCTTCACCGGAGATTTTTAGTCGACTTTTGCATATTTAAGCGCTATTTTTGCACAAAAAACGAACTTTTTTGGCGTTTACTTATAAAAATAGCGCTATTTTTAGCACGTTTTTAGAAAAATTTTGAAAAATTCCCCCCCCCAAGAATGACTTCCCCCCCCAAGGGGTCTCCCAAAGAGCCCCCTCAAGAAAACTTCCCTAGAATAAGCCCAGAAAAGCGGGGGGGGGTCACTAATCTAAAACTCACCATCAATGGCCATGGCAGCCTGCTGTTGACGAATGACAGTCTGTTCCACTTTTCGTCTAAGCTCATTCACAATCTCATGGATCCGGGCCAACAGTTGATAGGGATCACTCTTGAAGGGTTCCTGACGAAAAAAAGGAAACAAAAGTGAGGGTGGAAATGAAGAGATGGAAAAAACCAATTCAATTTCAGGGAAAATTATATATTGTAATTTCGGGGCTGTCAATTCTGATGCATACTTGTATGTAACTCGGTTAAGCTTTAGAAATCAGAAACATCAGTATGTGCAATAACAAATCATACAGCTGTTTGGTATTAGCTGTTGACACTCAATAAGACAACTAAACATTGTTTACCTGAGCTTAGGCATATAAGACAATAACCGACAGTATGTAATATATACCTGTTGACGTATCTTATCCACCACAAGATCCATGCCCATGTTGACACGCTCTCCGCTCATCTGTATGTACATATTCCCTGTGTTGATCAAGTTCTGAATCTTCAGTTCAATCAGAGCTGCTAGAATGTAAAAAAGCAAGAATCAACTCTGCAGCCGCTTCTGGGATTATTGGGGGGAGGGGGTAGATAAAACTCTGAAAAACACAGGGCTCTTGGGTGGAGGCACACAATTTCTGAGAAAATATGGCTGCAAATGTTTTCTCCAAAAAATTAGCCAAACATGACATGTACATGATGTAACCAACCACCAGAAAATTGTCAGTCAGCGCTGGATGGCCACAAACTGCAGAAATGGTTCCCCTATACCCACCCATTATCTCAGAAAAACAATTCCAAATTTTTAACAAATCAGTCGACCAAAAAAACTAAATTATCATCAAAAAAACCTGCGCGCGCACCTCCAGTGGGTTTGCCTCGCCGTTCATTCTCAAACTCCTCCCAGGCCTGTTTCCGTTCCTCCTCAGTCAGCTGTTCGTCCACCACATTCTGCAGAAGGGAGTCGTGCTCGTGATAGGTCACAATCCAGTCCTTCTGTTCCACCAACAGGTCGGCCAGAAGCAGATCCTAAAATCACAAGAAAAACAGGGAAGTTAACCAAGTTAAAAGAATTAAAATTAACTCAATTCTTTTCCTGGCTGACTGAAAGGAAAGGGTTAGTCTAGATTTTAAGTCGAAGACTGTTGTTGGATTCTAAAAAATGCAAGCATCCAGAAACATCTAAACATTAAAAAATCTAAACTTACCTACATGAAGTGCAATAATATCATAGGGGCCGCGGCAGCGACCCCAATAATATGTGTGAAAAGTGGCTGGGGTCAGTGTAAAATAAGCTGCGCAGAAGCTGCGCAAAATCCTGCGCAGAGACAGTGTAAAATAAGCTGCGCAGAAGCAGCGCAAAATCCTGCGCAGACTCCATGCGCAAATTGTAGAGCACATCGAGTTTAGTATGTGAGGGAAGTTTCCCCCGAATCACTTACCGTTAAAAAGTTGCGCTCCGGACCGGTTATGGCCGCGATGTTTTTTTCGGTTTCTCCTATTTGATGGTTGTACGTATTGAACGTAATGTTCACCGCTTTCACGTGAATTACAGCGGTGGGCCAACCTAAAGGACTATAGGGTCTGGTAGTACCCACTAAAGAATTTAAGAATCGCAACTTTTTTGCGCCGCAGCTGCGCCACAGCGCCGCAAAGTCGGCTCAGAGCGAAGTGACCATTTTTGTGGTCGTCGCTCAGGTCGAACGTTACGAGCTGGAGCTAATTTCTTTTTATATTCAGAAATTACATATATTGAACTAACTAACGGTCTAGGTTGCGTTTCTCTATCGCTTCCCTAGCGACCACAGTGGCCCGTCCAAAATGGCGAAAATTCGAAATGAAAAATCGCAATTTCTCGCTATGTATTCAACATTGAAAGCTCAAATCTTCCATACAATGTTTTTCTGGCACGGAGAATCGATTCCCGCAGTCAGTTTTACAGTCAGACCCACCCATCTCGCTGGGCTGGTTCCACTTTGCCGTCGGGAGGGTCAAGTCGGAAACCGCTTCCTGGTGGTCCATAGTAGGCTTTACCTGGCCTCTCAAAACTTTGCCTATAGGGGTTTTCTGGTGCGCCCAGCTCATTCCCGGTACCCGTTTTGCCGTCCGACGTACCTATTTTGCTGGGCTGGTTCCACTTTGCCGTTTGAAGGGTCAGTCGGGTTGGGGGTCAAGTGGTTAAATATAAAATTTTTCAGAAGTGGTCTTATTTGGTATCAAATGAGAGTTCTAAGTGAGCTGAGCAACTTTTGTCATAGTACTGCGTATCCAAAGTGGCTGTAGAATGCTGTGATGGGGTGGGTTGAGGTGGGGACTTACGCGATTTTGGGTCAAAAATAGATTTTTTCAAAAGCAGTCAAATTTGGTGTCAAATGAAAACCCGAAGCGAACTGAAGAACTTTCGCCATGGAAATATCCATCAAAGACAGGAGAAGATGGAGGGATATGCGCAGTTAGCGGTAACGATTACGATTATACCACAAATAAAATTTAAAGTACCTGTGTTTCCCGAAGCACTTAAGTAAATTATAAGCCACAATGTGATATCGCATAAATGTTTAAGGTACCTTTACCTTTTTTGATGCCTTACGTGATGATTGCTTAAGCTACTGAAATAACTAAAATGTGTGCCAACAACAAATAAACAAACAAAAACAAAACAAAACAGGATATGGGATAGATGGGCTTATTTAAACTAATACAGAAAGAAATTAATTACTGGTTCTATACATATATACTGATCAATTTGATAGATTAATCAGAGTCTTTCGGCCCTAATCCCTTAGACTCTGACCATGAAAAAGTAAGAGGTCGAATTGGTTTTACAATTAGCGGGAAAAGTGTAGGACGCCGTATGATGTTTTTACCAGTGGGCCAGAGGTGGACTAGGACCAGAATGATACATCGTCAGAGGGATCCAGTTAACTAATTAAAATTTTAATAGTAATAAGGTATAAGATCACGAAGTAACTGGTTAGGCCAGCCTCTATGAGACCTGAATCATCCTGATCTTAGTCCATAGAAATTTATGAATAGAGAATTAGGGAAAAGTGCAGGACGGTAGTGAATGGCCGGCAAAGCCGGGTTTACATTGGCCGGCGAAGCCGGGATTTCATAGGGAAAGGTGCAGGACGGTAGTGAATGGCCGGCAGAGCCGGGCTTACATGGGCCGGCAAAGCCGGGTTTTCATGGCCGGCAGAGCCGGGTTTTCATGGCCGGCAAAGCCGGGATTTCATTGGCCGGCAAAACTTGCTGTGTCGGATTTATGTCTTTACTTTCTCAACCGGAATTTAAAGGATAGACATATTATCCCCTTTTGTGCGGAGCATTTTTGTTACTTGTTTGGGTATACGTACGTATGTTCCAACTGTCTGGATTGAAGTACCTCAGTTTAGCGTGCCAGCCTACATGATTTTCATTTCAGTTTCTTTTCACAGTCACAAACTTAGTTTTCAATCATTCAATCATAACCATCATTAATTAATGAATTTACAACTTTATTCACTCAATCATTACAAGTTTACAAAAAAACCTGAGAGTTAGTCCCAGTCGGGGACCTTAAAGTAACACTATTTACTGTATTCTTTACTAAATGCATGAATGTCTTGGCACCCCAGTAAAAGATAAGCCAAATCAGAGCTTCGCATTTTTGGTTTTTGTATTTTTATCAATTTTACACATTTTTATCTATCATTAACTTTGCCACAAAGGCATACCAACCTTAGGCAGTGCCGGAATGGGTCGTTTGGTGGCAGCCTCAGGATCATCTGGCTTGAAGTTGTACAGATCGTAGAGATCCCTGGCTGTAAAGTGTCGCTCTATTTGATGCTCATCAACCACCCGGTAGGCCAGAGATTCCTTGGTCACCTGTCGATCATAGATACACTCTTCCATGGTACCCTAAGGAAACAATAAAAAATTATGATACAACAATAAAGCACACAAAAAATAAACGAAAAGCAGAACCCAATGACTTCTACCTTCCTATCAATTGTCCTACCCACGCCACCCAAGGTCAAGATGGTTGGGGAACCCTGGCTTATCCCTATTGGGGGGGGGGGGAGAGGGAGCCGCCCCCCCAATCGACCACTTCCACTTCCAATTGTCAAATTTTACCAATTTCACCCTAAATCTTCAAAAAGTTTTCCGGCTTCGCCGGATTTTTAAAGGAAATTTTTACTATTTTAGCTTAAGAAGCACTTAAACTTAGTCATTTTTAGCGATTTTTCGCCGTTTTTACACATAAAAACGTAAAAGGTTAAAAACTTTCCCCCAAAAATGCTCCCCATTTTTGTTGTTTCGAACGTTCCGAACCCCGGCTCTGGGTGTTTTTTCAAAGGTGCCTTCCTAGGTGATTTGCTTTCTCCGGGGTGCGAGGCCTTCCGTTGCCTCAACCATTGAACTCGCTCCGACTGTTTACGAACAGAAGACGACGACGAAGAAGAATATGTAATTCTGATCTATATGTTCTTCGTGGCGTTTCATATCTAAGGGTAAATGATTGGTCTTTTCCTGCCACGGGTGCTGTTAAACTTTAACAGCACCTGTGGCAAGAAAAGAATATGTAAATAATTGAAAATGTGGTCAAACAGACAGAAGCAACTGGCTCAAGCCTTATCTAATCGGCACACCGTAAATAAAGTATACATCCTGGTAGCTCGTTATCCTCTTCCTACATTGATACACTCGAATTTAGGACAACCCCTGCAAAAGAGGGGTCATTTCGTGAAAGAGTTAAACAATGTAAGGCGGGGCCTGGCCCGAATTAACAGATGATGGCAATGCCGCCGTCATTTTGTAAAATAATTTAGACGACAATCCCGGATAAATGTACCTAGCGTTAAACTTAGACGACGGGAAATTAAACGCCCACCTGTGCTATAAGTCGATAAATGTAGACTGGTTTCTTCTGGCCGAACCGATAGACTCTAAAAATGGACTGAATATCGTAGGACGGGTTCCAGGAAGCGTCGAAGATCACAACCCGATTGGCGGCCACCAAATTCACGCCCAGAGATCCCGCTCTGGTGGATATCAGAAACAGTCGTGCTCTAAAATTGAAATACGGAAAATGGTTAAACGATTGATTTATTCATTACTGAATTATGCTTAAAAATTCATTACCACCTGATGACAATTAAATGTTAAATAGGTATTGAATAGTTTCAAAATTATTATAGCTCATTATATACAACGTCGATAATTTTAAAAATTCAAGTGTGAAACTGACGTTGTGCTAGTATCCAGACAGGTAGGTCAAAATAATCAGCAGCTTTTTAGAGTGCAGCAAAAGCTTTCCCCACCCCAATTGATCCCCCGTGTATCTTGGTTTGGACAGAAGCTGTTGCCTTAGTGATGCAGTTTTTCAATATTTATTTATGATTAATGCCTTGTATCCTTCGTGAATCCGCCTACCAGCCCGCGTTCGTTCACTTCATTTTCTTGATACAAACTAACATTAAGCAAGCAGGCAAGCAAGCAAGAAGATACGCACCTAAGATTTGTGGGATCATTAAATCGATCAATAATATCCTGACGTGTGGTGGCGGCCGTGGAACCGTCCATTCGAAAGTAGTCAATGTTCCGGGTCCAGCCCCAGTCCTCCCCTATCAGCTCCGGCAGGGAGTCCTGGGAACTCTTCCACTCTGTTTCCTGATAGTGGGCCAGAAAGCGTTCGATCAGGTCCAGGGTGATTAAGCTCTGAGAAAATACCAATCTGAAACAAAACTGGAGTGTACAGTAGGTACAAACAAGCTCAAGAATCAGTGGCGTATCTAGGAGAAGGTCCCGGACTCCCTTTTTTTACAAATAATTTAAAACTTTAGCTATTTTTGGCGCGAATTGGACTACTTTTGGAAAAAATTAATCCGGACTCCCTTCGCGTTGGACCGGACCCACTGCATTTCATAATCATGGATAAGCCTCTGTCAGGAGTAAACTAAACTGTAACAGAGAAGGTTCAAATTTATGAGGATTTGGTGTGAATCTGGCCATTTCTTTGGAAAAAATTGAGCCGGATCCCCTCTTCAAAATACTGGATAGGCCGTGTCAGGAGTAAACTAAACTGGGATCTCTTGAACTTTATGACCACAAGGTGTCAACATGGTCCACTTTAAAGTTAGTTAGTGATTGCTACGACGAATATTATTCGTTAATATTTATATCATTCGAGAGCTTACAACGGCATAAGTAGTTTGTTTTTATCTTGTACTACAAAAAAATAAGTTAAAAAATGTTAGTTAAATTTGAGAATTTACAAATTTCCATCTCCTTTTTAAAATTAACTTATTAATAAAATAACATACGAACGAAATGCTTCACATTGTCTGATAGAGCATGTTAAGAGCTTTCGAATGATGTCAATATCAGTTAATAATATTTAGCGTAGCAATCAGTAACCAAGTTCAAAGGAAACTGTGTTAAGTCTTTGTGGTCATAAAGTTCAAGAGATCCCTAAACTGTAACAGAAGGTTCCAATTTATTGGATGTTCGAAAGGTCGTCGTCGTCGTCGTTAGCGGCCGGCGGAGCGTATCCATATGGGGAGCCTCCACCTCCACGTCCAGCACACGTCTTAGCAAGGCGGACCACAAATGGAAGCCCGGAATAGGGTAATAAAAGGGGTCCACCCGCTCGGGAGCATAATTTAAGGACAAGAGGTATCCAGCTCCGATATGACTGAAGATAAAAACAGAAAGGGAAAGGATCAGCCATTTCGAAAGGTAGACAAACCCTGCAGGATGTTGTGTCAGTTTGAAAAAAGCTAATGCTAATTAGTGAAAGAAATCCTCCGATTTATTTTGACTATTCCAATTTAGCTTTTAGAAGAAAAAGAAAACAACAGTATCAACCGTTTAAACGTTCAAAAATACTTCTTTAAAATAGCCACAAACTGAAGCTTTCGGGAAGAATACCGTTTTAGTGAGGAATTCAATAACACTGTCTATGCTGAAAATAAAATTTTATTCTAAACAGTTTCTTTCCAAATTTTGAACAGTCAACCAAAGGAACGTACAGTTTGTCGCCAATTTCTTCACATTTTCTAACGATGGCAAACAGTAGCATCAATTTCCCGGAAAGCTCAGCTTTCATATGTTCCTCTTCCTTGACTAGATCTGACCACCAATGCTTCTCAGCCGCAGGAGAGGGCACTGAAAAACAAAGAAAGCACAACAAATTGAAGACACACACTCAGAACATATACGTACAAATGGAAGTTCTCCGCTATGAGCAGCGTTCACCACCCGTGATCTCCAGAACAGCGAAACACAACAGCACTAAGTGGGGAAAGTCAAGCTTGAGTGGAGTTAAAACGAGGCAAAAAAGGGAAATTTTAACTCTACTCCACTCTACTCATTTTGTTATACTTAACCATGACAGCATACACCCATACACAACCCCCACAGAAGCCAACCAAACAGAAAGATTATAAAGGTGGTGGTGGGCTATACCTTCCTCTTCTTCTTCAATCACAATTCCAGCCTCAACGGCAGCAGCCCGGCCGCCACGAGTCCGGGTCTGCCACCGACCAGAGCCGGACGCCAGTTTTCCAGCACTGGACGTGCCAGCCTCTGCTGCGTTCAGTTCAACCACTGAATCAGCATCACTGCCGGCATAGTCACTGTCATTCTCATCCTCGGACTGCGCAGAACTGCAAAGAAACAAAGAAAAACAAATCAAAATTCCATTAAACAAAATAAATTTAATGATAAAGTGTGGAGACAAGACGTTCAGATTTCATCCTACTGACAGTTTAAAAAATTTCACTTGCGAAAAGAAAAATAATTAAAATAGTTACACTGGGCTGCTTATTCTAGGGAATATTTCTGGAGGGATCTCGGGGAGTTACAGCATGGTTTTGGAGGAGGGTTTTTAAAAATTTGGCCCCTAAGCGATTTTGCCGGCGTAAAATTCGGTACCAAACAGGATGCCCACATGGGGTAATTTTTGGCGTGGAGGGACAAATTTTTCTTTGGGGGTGGGGGAGAATTTCGGGGACAAAATAACCGAATAAACCCCAGCTTACAAACAGCGGTTTTTCATTAAAACACAAATTTGAACAAAATCCTAGCATCTACATTTCAAATTTCCATAATGTATACGGTACATTTCACGGAAAGAGTGACCGTTCTCTTTCGCGAAAATTGCCTTTGAAAATTGAAAAAAATTCCAAAATTGTCTAAAAGTTCAAAAATGCACTTGAAAAAAGGCATTCATTAATGTAGATAGAGCAACACTTTGCTTAAAGGCAAACAAAGTATACAACAGTGTTCTTTTAGTCCAGTATTAAAAAGGGAACACCTACGTGGAGGGTCCGGGTTCTTTTTTAATCTTTTTCTTCTTCTCCTTTCTAGATCTCTTCTTGGGTTCGGCGTCCGACTCATCCGTTGATTCCTCATCCACAACAAACTCTTCTTCACTCTGATAGACAGCCTAACAACATAAAAAAACTTGAAATTAAGGACCAGTTAAGTTTATCGGTACAGAGTCCGCTAGTCCGCTAATAGCGTCAAAAAAATCCCTTTTGAAAATCCTCACTGTAGTTTGAAAAAGCAATGCTTTGGCTTGGACAAGAGGAAAATTATGAACAGCTGAGGAAAGGTGTTCAAAAAGTCCTCCAGCACCGGTAAAAACCTATACAATATTAACGGGGTACCGGCTGTTAGCCGTCGCTTTTAGCCTGGCTGACTGACCGACTAACCTCAGCCTGCCTGACCCCAGCCCAAGTATCATACTAAGAAGGTGATGTTGAAGTGAGAAAGGAAAGAAGGAAGGTCGTCTAACACTGAGAACATCCAGAAAATTCGGACTTCCGATGGGACTCGAACCCAGGGCATGTCGCTGACTACGCGCAGTGACCCATACAAAACAGCAAAGCACCACCACATGGTAGGGTGGGGGCGGAGTGTACTCACCCGCTTATCAGCCTGCTCCTGTGCCAAAACCAAGGCAACAGGATGCGTCCAAACGCGATGCAGCTTCTGATAGTCGGCAAAGAGGGATCGACGAGCTCGCAAGGACTCAATGTCCAGATCGCCAACTTCCGTGGCCAGAAAGTGTCGATAGAGCTCAATCTGCGGTCCGGACATTCGCACCGAAATGACATACTCCAGTTTAGGACTGAGAAAATCGCGCAGGACACCGTAGTCACGACGCTGCAAAGAACAGACAGACAGTTAATACTAGATTATTTGTTCTTATTCTGGGGGGATCACCCCCAAACCACAGGGGGGCCCCCTTAGGCTTAATACCAAAATTTACCCTGAAAAATTCCCTCAGGAGGCATAATTTTCAAAAGTTTTCCAGTAACCGGAGACTTTGCTAGTTTTGCCCTTTTCAATATCTACACTACCCATTTTGCGATAAAAACCAACTTCTAAGAATATGCAAAAACACATAACTCTGTTTTTAGCATATTCCTACTAATAATGCTAAAAATTCAGCAACTTCTTACATGTATCACATGATCCAGGGTTTTGTGCAGGACATGGGCTCGTCGCTTCATAATCCTCACATCATATTCCGTGGAATCGCGACACTGCCCGTTCTTAATCGGATTGACGAAACGATTACAGAATTCCTTCTTGGTCCCCAGCAAGCTCGGTTTCACAAACTGAACCATGGTATGATCTAGACACAAAAAGAAGGGGGACACAAATTTAGTAGAATCACAAATTTTGCACAGCCCCCCCCCCTTTTCCGGCAAAAGGGACCTAAGGCATTAAGAAATTGTTAAAAAGACGACCGGATGATATGTCTTCTCTCTTCAGGGCTACATGGTTTGCAGTAATCATTTGGAGTGATATTACTGACTCAATATCAATCAGGAACAAGTTAGGTAGATAGCCACTTTTACGTTTTTACAGTTATAGATGAAAAATATAGATAAAACAAACACTATTCTACCGTATATATTTCCGACTTAGAATGTCACTTTCAGACAATTCCTTCTTCGATTTATCAACCCCCTAATAGTGGAAACAAAAATCATATCCACTTTTCCATTTTCCCCACGCTTTTTCTTGCGAGCAGAAAGAAAACACCAGAAACATAAAAAAACTGCTGGCTTACATTCAATCAGATTATTCTGGAGCGGAGTTCCAGTGAGACAGATTCTGCGCTTAGTCTTGATTTTGTTCATCTGGATGCTGACTTTGGAATTCTCATTTTTCAGCATATGACCCTCATCACAGACCACCAAATCAGGACCTAAAACAAACCAGCTTAAAATAATATAAAGACAAATCACATCAGGACCTAAAACAGGACAGGTAAAAAATCAATCACAGAAAATTCTTGTACAGAAAATTGTGTGTGTGGAATCACAACTGAACAAACAAGCTACAAAGAACGTTAGAGTGATATTTCAACATTTTGATTTGGAAAGAAACAATTTTCGAAATTGGCTTTACGAAATTGATCTTCATCATCGGAAACTGAAACTTTGTCTACTGACAAGTTGTCCATGAAAACTCGAAACCCTTCCCAGACCAATCTAACAAAATCATTGCAAACTTTAATAAACAGACAAATTAATAAGAACAAATTAACAATGTTCCCATTAATTACGTTACTGGCCCCCAACAGCACCACATTTTATACAAAGCACGCGTATATACCAGGATCCATAAAGGCTTTGGAGAAGATCTCCCGGTGCTTTTTGCTCTTGACTCGCTGTTTGGTCGGCTCTGCCAGGTCTCGAAACATCTCATAGCCCACGATGAGGATCCCGCCCTCCTCCAGCCACTGGCTGCACAGGTCGGAGCGAAGGGCGTTGTCTTTGGCATTGGCCAGCTCCCAGACCTGCAAAAAGAAAAGTGACTAAATATAACCAGAAAATGGAAAGTATTTTTTGAAATAACACCAAGAGTACATAATGATAAGAGTATGAAAAGCGTCACACTCTATGCACTGAAGGCCAAAACTGTCGGCTGACCACCTCCCTCCACAAACTGAATCCTCACTGCTTTGTATAATTATACGTTTACATTAACAGGGGCCCAATTTGGCGAGAGGTCTAAGCGTGTGTGTTTAACACTTACATATAAAAAATATACTAAGCGAGTGAGCAATCCCCGTTTGTAAATATGTCCCCATATAGGGTTGGTGTGCGAGGGCGATAGCGCGAGCATATTTTGGCCTTGACTGCATAGAGTGTGACGTCTGTCATACTCTTATCATTTATGTACTCTTGATATTACGAATTGTATACAACGAAACAAACTAGGCTTGTGTCAACAGAAAAGCAAACTTCTGCGTAACATTTGAACGATGAACCTTGCACCTGAACAAGCAGTGTTACCTCTTTATAATTCAAAACTAACTGACGAAGTTTAGCACACTCTGTGCGACCAACAGAAGAAATATGTCTGCCGTATAAAACCAGACCTGGAGGCTGGAGCGCAGGGTTGGGAGTCTCGGTCTCGGTCTCGCCCAAAAGCCGAGACTTGACCAGTCTCGGTCTCACCCAAAAGTCTGGGTCTCAGACCGAGACCGAGAATTTTTTGAAAACATCAAATTTCAGCGAAAATTTTAAACCACTGCATCGAAAATTAATTGACGAGATGCGGAAACCGTATACTGGGCCTAAGCCTCAAAAACCGGAAGAAATTAAGTTCAAGCTTAAAATCGCTAGTCTCGGTCTCGGTCTCGCCCGAAAGCCGAGACTTGGCCAGTCTCGGTGTCGGTGTCGGTCTCGTTCTCGGTCTCCGTGAAATTTCGGTGTCGCCCAACCCTACTGGAGCGAGAGGGGGGGGCGGCAGAAAAATCAATTATCCACCAGCCAGACAGAAATCCTAAAACTTTAGGGGAACTACTTTTCCAAAAAGCTCAAACAATAATTATAACCCTTAATAAAATGAAAATTTAAAATTGAAACATTTTTTGCCATCAAATTAATTTATTTTTTATAACAAACAAAACAAATATCGCGCCTACATTCATTTCCAGTGATTCCTCCTCTTCCTCCCCGTCTGCGCTTTCCTGCGGTCCCAGCCACCGTTCAAACTCTGCCACCCAGTTGAGGACGGTATTTTTGGGGGCACAGACCAGGGTCCGATTCACATTCAACTTCTCGCAGTTCATCACAGTATGAAGGAATGTAATAACCTAAAATAATAGAACAAACTATTACACAATACTAGACAATTCAATTTAATTCAACTTAATGAATGAAAAAAGTTCCTTAAGAATAAAGGTCATAATCAACCCCTCAATCATTACTCATTCCTCGTGTGCTATTCTCGTCAGTTTTTTGAGCGAAATTTGTTGCGGAACATTTTACATAGCAAAGCATGACTGCACTAATGACCACAGCACAAATTAAATCCTTAAATTTCTAAAATAGAAATAAGACTAATAATAATAGCAAGCTTATACCTGTAGCGTTTTTCCTAGACCCATACAATGGGCTAATATGGCGCCTCCTCCCCCAGTATCATTTTCACTGTTCAAATTCTCAAAGGCACAATCGTACATAAACTTTACACCTAAAAGAAAAACTTTATGTAGAAAGAATACAAAAAACACCGAAGATAAAGAAGAAGATACAGCCTTGTAACGTAAAACTGTGTTAATTACAAACAACTATAGTAATTTATTAGAAATGTACCTGGTCCACCCACCTCAACCAAAGTCGGGGTCAGAAAATTTGGCGGTTAGGATCAAAAGTTTACAAAAAATTTTCTAAATTCAGATTTGGCAACAATTTCCAGCAAGTCCGCATTACTATTATCGCCCAAATGTTTTCATTCAAATCTTTGATGAAACGAGCAATTTGTAATAATTCAACCTCTTTTTGACCTGAAAAATTCTACATATGGAACATACGAGCTTTTTCTAAAAATATACCTTCAGCCTGATGGGGCTTCAGGGCTTTGACTAGTCGTGGGTGGACTTCCAACTGTGCTTCACCCTGTTCATTCTTATCCAGCACCACACGAACGACACGCTGCATTTTGGTTTTCTCCTTTTCGGCAGCGGCAGAGCTGGTACTGGCTGTGCTGATTAGGGCAGTACCATCCTCACATTCCTCGGTTTCAATCCAATTGTACTGTAATAAACAGCACAAACGTGTGCAAATAGAACTGGTAAATTTCAGAATAGTGATTGTCATACTCTTATGTATTATGTACTCTTGATCACGGTTTTTTTTGCGTAAAATACGGCGTATTTACGCAGTCGAGCTTAAAAATACGCAGTCAAAAACAAAAATACGCACCAAAATACGCAGCCGAAAAATTCGGTAGTAGGAATTTCTAGAGTGCTCTAAATTAATTTCCTGAGACAATTTACCGTAGTTTGGGCTCTGGCTTCTTCTGGGGGGCATCCGCCCCCCAGACCCCCCACATATCTCTTCGATTCTCCTTCCGTCTACAGTTGATTATACTTTCTGTCTAAGCCCACGTTGTACCATGCGATGCTTTTCTTTCTATTTGATTTGATATAGTGTATAAATTAATATCTTATATATATGTGTTCAATCAAGGGAACAGTAACTCTATTTGTCTAACCAAAATTTGATTCTGGTGTATCGAAATATTGACTTAACTATTAAACAGTTCAAGGCAAAGAAGGCAAAGTTTTAAGAGCAAATTTACTCCGAAATTTAAAATTTTTTTTCAACTTCTGGGGGGCTCCCCTGCGTATCTATTTTTCATCACCTATTCATTCATGCTCTTACACCACAGAGAGAGCACGCAATTTAAACTGGAGCTAAGATTCTTAACGTTGTTTAAAACTCTTAGAAATAGCATTAATTCGACGCTAAATGCGTTTATATCTTTTATAACGTTGAGAAGCGATTTTTGTAATTTTACGCAGTCGAAATTAAAAATACGCACTCGAAAACAAAAATACGCAAAATTTACGCAGGTCCGATTTTCAAAAAAAACCCTGCTCTTGATAATTAATCTAGCTTGAAAGCCAGACAGAGACATACTATTGCAGAAATAAACCTAACATAAACATATTAACAGTAACATGATTTAGAGAAAAATACCTGTTTTTGTTTCTCGGCAATCCGCTTTTGTCGATCTCGTTCGGCCTTGAAAGCTTCCTTGGTTGCATCAGAGATGTCCTTATTTTTCATAATTTTGCGAATATTTCTTCGCTGCTTCGATGGACTGTCTTCGTCATCGTCATCATCATCCTAGAACAAGAAAAATTCGGAAAAAATAAAATAACAGAGGATAAGCAAGTAAGTTTTGATTTTGATTAACATTAATTAACATTTTGATCACAGAAAAGGGACAGACAGACTTCTTGTAATGAAATTGATTATTAGACTACACACACAGTCTGTGTTCTGGCGTAATGCCTGATGAAGGGCTGGCCCCCCTTCCACAGAAGTAGTCAACATTAGAGTTGTCGCTCCTGGCTTCGGGCTGAGAATCCGGAGATAAGCACCGGCACCCTATAACCTTCTGTAGCCTCCAGGGGTCACTTTACCTTTTTAAATTGATTATTTGGGGAAAAGATATAATCGACACTATTACAAACATTCTGTCCAAACTGAAACGCTGACCATTGTGGCAATTGGGATACTATGCAACGGAATATGACAACAGTTTTAGCATTTCATACATACATTAACATAGGGTCGGGTCCTGGGGGGGCTTGTCCCCAAAAAATTTTGAGGGGGCTTGTAAATTGAACAAAAATTTTCAGGGGGGCTTGTACCTCTAGAATAAATTTGCAAAATTTTTCGAAAAATTAACGCTAATTTTATTTAAATCAGCAATTTTTTGTCAAAATTTGCAAAAATCTTCAATTTTTTGAAAAAATTTCAAAATTTTCTCCGATTTTCTTGAAAAATTACCCCTTGTCCCCGACGGCGATAGGGCTTGTACCTTGTCCGGGTTGGGGGGGGGGCTTTGACCCCCCCCCCCCCCCCCGCGTTAACCTATGATTTCATATCATTCATAGATTACAGCATTAAACTCAAGACCTTGTGGTCTTATGGACAGTTTTCAGACTAGTGAGAATTCCTAAACGGCCTGTTTTCAAATACTAATCTATATATAACTCTATTAACTAATCCAATTAACTACTTAATCCAGTAAAATCTATGACTCTAACAACTTTTCCAATTAATTAATTAACTCAGTAAATACTAATAACTCCATCAACTAATCTACTTAATTAATCCAACAGTATTATTAGATGTATATATGTATTATTAGATTCCTGAATCCCTTAGCATTAAATGCAGGAATACAGGAAAGACTAACTTCTTTGGCCTTATTCTCGTCCTCCTCTGTTTCAGAGCCAGATACTTTCAGACGTTTACGCCTGGATTTCCCCTTCTTGTTGTCCTTTTCTTTGCCGCCCTGAAAACAGTCGCAACACATCACACTTTTTGCAATATCACTTGTTGCAAATAAAAACGTATGTTAGTTAAAGTTAAAATTATCTTCGTTACTTGGGTGCTGCGCAAACTCCCCCCCCCCCTGTCCCAGAGTTACATCAAGAAAATGAGGCAAACGCGGGCCAGCTGGCAGATTCACGAACGATACAAGGCATTAATCATTACAATGAAAAACGTCTGACTGCAGTCACTAAGCCAAAAGCGTTAGTCCGAACAGGAGACAGCCAAAGGGCGCCAAGAGAGCCACAGCGCCCGCTGGCTCTCCCTGTTAAAATAAGCAATGTTGAAAATGAAAGTTATATATGATATGTAATTCACAAGTAAAATATTGCTAAATTCTTAGTTTTTGACACAGCAACCACGATTTTTAACCTAATAAATTTTTTCCTGACACAGCACTGACGCAATTCGTGAAACGAAAAACCCTGATACCCAAAGAACCACAGTGTGCAGAAATTCCCCGTATATATTATATTCCACCCACCTTCTTCTTCTTTCCACGTCCACCCTTCTTGCTGGCACCCTTTCCCTTCTTCGACTTCTTTTTCTTTTTCTTTCCTTCCTCATCTTCGTCTTCTTCTTCTTCCTCTTCTTCTTCCGATCCTTCCGAATCGAACAAGGAATCCTCCGATTCCTCCTCCGACTGATTTTCTGCCCCATCAGGATCTGCCGCTTCGTCTTCACTGCTGGAACCACGAATTCGCTTTCGGCCGCTGAAAAACACACAACTAATGCAGAAGACTTGCAGTTCAT
The DNA here is from genome assembly GCA_030248195.1 of Trissonchulus latispiculum. Classification (NCBI taxonomy): domain Eukaryota; kingdom Metazoa; phylum Nematoda; class Enoplea; order Enoplida; family Ironidae; genus Trissonchulus; species Trissonchulus latispiculum. The sequence continues at coordinate 34,981 of JASAND010027166.1, forward strand.
ATTCATCCTATGCCTGAACGGTCTATAAAAATTGTTAAGGCCTAGACACAACTGGTAGTGAACTGTGAGCAGTCGCAAATGAACTGTTTAATTATTTTTTATTTTAATCTTTTCACCAGTGGGAGAAAGGTACCGAGTTAGATTTAGACTCATTTCGAGAAGCGGTCCAAAAAGAACCACAACAGTCTAGTAAATGCATCGAGCCACAAACAAGGAGATGGAATATAATATTTTTCTTTGTATATACTAGATTTTGCCACATAATCCCAGGAATGAAAATGTATATAGAGTGGGATGACAACTCGGTCACATTTGCGACTTGAAAGTAGGAAAAATTCAATGAAAAGCTAATAATTAATGAAACGAACACAACTACTAGTCAGCGCCTAACTGAGCTAAAGTAAAAAATATACTGATCGTGTTATATGAATACTTACGTACCCACTTGAGCTAACGCATTCTTGTGGCCTAAAAACTGTATTTGCAAAGGTTTGCAGATTAGGAACACACCGTTTGGTGGCCTTCTTTTTCGGAACAACTATCTCTTCATCATCTGTCGATTTGGTGGGATCATCAGCATTCTTCTCTTCATCTTCCATCTTCTTTTCCAACTTTTTCCCTTTCTTTTTCTTCTTATCCGCATCAGTGCCGTCCCCGATGGACTGGAAAACAAAAGGAGAAAATGAAAAAATAGCTAAATCCGAGAAAATAAAAACAACACTGTTGCACAAACTACATACCTGTCTATCCGTTAATACAACTGTTTCAAATCTTTTCCTTTGAAAAACTAATTTTTAGAACTAAAAGCTTCAGCCTAGAGTTTCATCAGAGACAACAGGTATCATAAATGCCCACTACGCCTGATTTCTCAACTGTACAACAGTACAAATCCTTTTTCTTTTTCCAACATATGATAATTTCCTTCTAGACGGACAATTGTCCACGAATTAGATAAACAACAATTTAATACATTAAAAAGGTAAGGGACAAAATAGTTGTCAACAATACAAAAAACCTTCTTACTTCATTCAGAATGGCACCGCACTCGGCCAGTTCTTTCTCGACCAATTTCTGCGAAGCAGTCAGAGACTCCAGTTCAGCGTCGCTGTTACTGTCTGCTGTCTGATCGTTTTCCGCATTTTCAGCTGTAGTATCATTTTCTTTCGACAATTTCTTTTCCTTCTTCTTATTCTCTTTTTTCTTCTTCTTCTTTTCTTCATTATTTGTCGAAGCCTCGGCAACAGCATCTGTAGCTGTAATAAAAACAAGAAACACTGGAAAGACTATAAAGGAAAATGCAATTTCACAAGCACAAAGACAAGCATACACCTACAAACTATTACTACTTACTAGATAACGAGACTGCTGACTAGAGCTAGTCATACCTGACTTTTTCTGCATAACATGCACTGCGTTATACAGTCTTGACAAAATGAACACTAACCCTGGACTGCACCAAACGGTTTACGGATAACTGCGGAATAGCAGGGGGATAAGAGTTTTGTTGAATGGGAGTCCAGTAACAGTCTGCTATTCTTAAACTTCATTGCTGCAGTCCAGGGTAAAATCTATAAGTTTTTGAACCTAGCACCACCACCACCGACGTCTTGTTATACTATTCATCGTTCAAATCTGTGCGAAATTTTGTCCCTTCACCTTCAACACTATTACGTACGCAGGTACAGTGATAATAAAATGATCATTTTCTGAGATATCTATCGCCAATAATTACTGATTTTATTTTTAAAGCATCCTGTAAAAAATCCAGATCTAAGGTGTCTAACCTCCGTCCACTGGAATTTCTTCCAAGACATCGTTTTCACTGTCCATGCCATTGGCCAACAAATCACCGTTTTCAGTAGCCTATCAAAAAGTCAAAGCAAATTAGAATAGAACCACTACCGCATTATTTTCACTGGTCAAAATAGTCCGAAGTCTTCGGTAGCTCAAACTCAAAGCGAACAGCTATAGAAGTCTTCTTATTTAATCAATTAAATTTATAAACCGCTCCTAAAGCGGATTTAGGAACTTTGAACTTTTATTTACTTACCGCTACAAAAAGCACATTTAGGAACGGCTGATGTCATAGTACCACATAATTATTAAGTCAACAATAACGCCCCCAACTATACATCTGGTGTAGAGAAAGCATGGTCTTACATAAACTGGGCTTATTCTAAAGGGGGACCAATTTAATTTTTCATTGGTCCGAGGGGAAAGGAAGTTGGAAGTTTTTGGATTCTTATTTTATTTTAATTTTACTGAAATACGACTATATACGTGTATTACGCTATATTTTTCCACCATACACTGCAAAAGTTGGGTTTTTATCGGAAAACTAAACAGATTCTGCCGTCAAAAAGCAAAATTGTACACAGCAAAATTGTATATCAGCACTATTTTTAGAGAGAACGAATTTGGGGGATCGTACGGATGGCCTGCCCTCTACTAAAACAAGCCCAACCAACCTAAATACTTAAAAAAATTTACAAGTATGCAAGCAAAATCAAGAAGCCAAAACCAAAACCCACCGCAAGCAGATCCATCATCTCATCGCTGGTATTCTGAGCTCCGCTACCATCATCCTCATCATCAACACCCTTCCCATTCAGAATCTCTACGTTGTCAGATTCTTTAGCCTTCTCCGTCAGCTTTGCCTTATTCGTTTTTCCAGCCTCATCGTTGTCATCACTGTTTTCATTCGACTCGTCAGAGCTCTCCTTGCTCTGCTGCTTCCTTTGCTTCTTCTTCAGTCGTTTTCGCTTTTTCAGATCTCGCAGTGGGTCAAACTTTTCCAGACTGGCCAGTTCAGCCTCCAGGGCCGAGTCGTGATCGGAAGAGTTGTCGCCCGACTGCTCCTTTGTCGTCTTCTTCTTCGACGGTTTCCCCGTCTTGGAAGACTTTTTGCCAGAATCTTCTTTCGATTTGTCCAAAACCTCATTTTCCTTCGCATCATTCTGATCCGAGTCAGCAAACAGATCGTCTGAGTCTTCGTTCAGCAGATTCATCACATCATCATCATCATCGTCGTCGTCATCGTCTGCATCACTATCATCGGGCAAGTCCGGTGGCGCCTTATCCTTTTCAGATTTTTTCGACGACTTTGCCGAAGTCGCCGGTTTCGGCAGCTTTATAATCAGTCGTTCTCGTTCACCACTGCCAGACGATTTTGCCGGCGACGTGGCGCCGTCGGAACCGTCATTCGACGACAACTCCTTCTCAGCGCTTCCCTTTCCAGTGGGTTTCTTATCTGGGCTGACATCATCAGGGACGGGCGGATCAACGGTATTGCTGGCATTTGTCAGCTCATCGCCAGTTGAGTCAACCTCGATGGCCGCCAGACCGGCCACATCCACTTCGCCGCCTTTCTTCCTAGACTCAGCGGACTCAGCTTGACCGGGGGCAGCGTCAGCGTCGGCGTCAGAATCACTCAGTTCCACAAAACTGGGACTCTGCGCCGCACCGGAAACGGTCAGCAGAACCCGCTGGGCCAGTCGCTGTTTTTTCTTCAGCGGCGAGTTTAGCGAGACCTGACTGCTACTTTTTCGATCTTCTTGGTTATTATCCGCATCATCGGGACCACTGTCATCGTCTGATTCCGCACCGTTTTTAGCATGACTAGAGTCGTCACCAGCGGTACCATTCTCTGTTACAGTAGCAGCTGTGCTGGTGCTGGTAGGATCTCTGGACTTAGCAGAGGATGCCATAACCCGTCCAGATTTTCGTTTCCGGGCGGGCAATTTGGCAGCAGACTTGCTGGTGGCCGCTGAAGAAGCAACAGCAGCAGCAGTTTTGGACGGATTAACCACCACGGTAACCTTCTCAGCCTCCAGTTCTGGCATTACATCCAGAAGGGTGCGAGCCTGGGCTCGCATGGCCTCTCGGAAAAGTCGGACATTTTCCCGGAGGGCAGCCTGTTCCTCGGATTCGCCGGGGCGGGGTTTGGAGGACTTGGAGCCCTGCTGCAGGGCACTGAGGGGGAAGGTACTGGTCCCAGCGTCCATGTCCATCAGTTCCTGCCGGAGCAGAGCCAGCACATTTAGGTTAGACTTAGCCACCTTGATCAGTTTGCTCAGCACTGAGACCAGGTGTAGGGTTCCGTTGGACTTTCGACCGGCCGCGCCTCCCGCCTCCAGGGTCTGCCGTAGGCGACTGGAAGACACCGGCGGACCTCCAGCGGTGCCCCCGGCAGCACCTGAGCGTCGTTTGCCCTGCGCAGAGTCAGAATACTGCAGCACATCTGAGCACAGCTGTTGCTGTTGCCGGAGGGACGGCGGGGTGTGGCAGAGCAAGCACTTCCACAGGGAAGCGCCTTCCACCTGTGCAGCCCCACTGCGGCCCAGATTGCGCCGGATGCACTTGCGACAGAAAACCCGGGGACAGGAATCACAGATGTACAGCTCACCGCCCTGACCGCACCAGGTGCAGTAGTCGTGGGTCTTGTCCGTGGCGCCCTTCACTGCCAGCTCATCATCCTCGGTCACAAAACGATGACAACTCTACAACAGAAAAAGTGTTCGTAAATAAAGTTTTCACTAAAATAATACATTATGTAGTCTTGCTTAACAAAATAGAAACGACTGCAAACAAGGGACTATACAGGCACGAAGCCAGGTGTTCGTACGCACTAACTATGTTTCATAATACTTCTACGTGAACACACTTCAATATCCCAAATTTTATTGCTAAACCAAATTGCTATTCTTGTCATCAGTTTGTTTGGTGCTAGGGGGTGAGTGGAAACCACATTATCGGTTCGGCCCCACTTATTTTCAGAGCCCCCACGCCCCAAATGAAGTAGCAATACTCTAGCTAGCTCTTTTGATAGTCACAAACCTTTTCGTGGATTAAAGAACCCTGTGCTATTTCACAGTAAGGTGCATTGGCATAATGTCAGACTATTACGTGTTTGGGCCATTTTAAGCCACACGAATACGCAATCGACGGGTTCAGTATAGGATCATAATCTTAAAAGAGAAGATTCAAACTTTCTAGATCGCCAAAGGTTGAGGGTTCAATGTCAATTTGCAAATTCGGTTCGAATTTTTCGAGTCGAAGGTGCTGTACTGACACAGCTTGAATTTCGTTCGCTGTTTCTGTTCACAAGAACTAGATTTTATTTCACTGTCTTCACAGTGTTCCACAGCTGGCGCCAATAAAACTTAAGGGGGTAAGCCAGCGCTCTCCCCAACTTTGCCGGGGATGCCGCCATATTATGACTATTCTTCTGACTTACACCACAAATGAGGACTTTGAGATCAGGATGAATAGCAAATCCTCGCTTAATGTTCTGATTCAGCTGGGAGCCACAGGCGGTACAGTTTACAACCATGCGCTGAATGTCTAAAAATATCAGTATAAGTAAAAGTACGTAAAGTATCACTTAAAATGAAAGTGCTCACTCAATGGCATGTTAAAAACGTGGAGTTAAAATCGTGTGCAACTAATAAACATAATTCCCAATTCGCATATGTTAGAACAGGCTCATACGTATATATATGTTAAGCGGTTGCAATTGGTCATTCTTAATTTACAACCTCAACGCCACTCATGCATTTTACAGGCTATAGCTTCCTTGTTTGTACAACCTGCCTAAAAGTACTCATATTATGTATATATTTTACATGCAAAGAAGGAGCATTTTTGGATCTTGTTTTCCATATACGTATATGTATGCGCAGAAAAAAACCAACATAATTTCTGAACACAAATGCGCAAGCAGACACTAATTTCGGCCACCTTAGGTAAATTTCATATTTGACCAAAAATCGCCTAAGTCCCACACTCTATGGACACGTTAAGCATGCACTTCAATGACAAAAGTAGCTCGGCCCACTAATAGGGCTTTCAGTTGGTACCAAAATTACACTTTTGTCATTTTGACAATTTGAATTTCATTTTTGACCACAATATGACTAAGTATGGACCTCCAAGAAGCGGTTGCCGACTTGACCCTTCAGACGGCAAAGTGGAACCAGCCCAACAAGATGGGTGTGTCGTAGCCGTAGCAAAACGGATAGCGGGAATAAGCTCAGCGCACCCGAAAACCTCTATAGGCAAAGTTTTGAGAGGCTAAGTAAAAAGTCTACTATGGACATCCCGGAAGTGGTTGCCGACGCGGCCCCTCAGACGGTCAAGTGGAACCAGTCCAGGCGCCATTAAGGCGCCTTTGAAGCATATTAAATATACGTTTTGGCCATTTTAGCGTTTGGGCAGACTTTGGGCAGACTTTGGCCCGCAGCCAAATTAAAGCTACAAAACTCTCTATAAGACATCAAAAAGGAGAACCGGAAAAAACATCACTCTTATTATTAAAAATCGTTATTAAAATCGTAAAATCGTTATTAAAGCTACAAAACTCTCTATAAGACATCAAAAAGGAGAACCGGAAAAAACATCACTCTCGTAAGCGATTTTTGGGGCAACTTCTTAAAGGGGATGAAAGAGGTACGGGGATGAAACTTCGTACACATACTAAACTCGACACGTGCAATTTTTTGCGTGCATAATCAGCATAGGATCTGCGCAGCCTTGTTTTACACTGTCATTCGACCATTTTCACCCCGGGGTTGTTACCGCAACCCCTCTATGATACAATTGTCTTACCCCGATTATTGCGGGAGACCGGTCTATCTGCACTGGAGCTGGTTGCCGGTGTCTGATCATCACTCTCAGCTCCATTTAGGTCGACATCGTTGTCAACTTCCATTTCCTTATTTTCCGTCTGAAGAACATCCGAAGGAATTTCTACCTCTTCGTTTCCTCCAGACACAGTAGGTTCGTCGTTTACCATTTCTGAAAATTTAGAATACGCACTATATTGATATTATCTGCATTTAATGCGATTGTCAAGCCATTATCTAACCTCCTCACCCTTCGGGCATAGGCTTGCAACCTGTTGAGGTAAGGGGGAGCGGTGAAGAACAATCTATTGTACTGTGGTTTTTAAGGGTCGGGGGCAATGGAACCGCCTCCGTGGGAAATCCGATGGACCTACCCCATAGGTGTGGCTGGCGAAAAAAGTGGGGTTGGGGGTTTTAAAAAATGTTGGGTGGGGGTTTGGCGAAAAAGAGGGTGGGGAGGGGGGTCGAGAAAAAGTCGATTTGGGGGGGAGGGAGGGGTAAGAAAAATTTTCGAGGGGGGGGGTCGGCGAAAAATCGGTTTTTCGCTAAAAAATGAAAATTTTTCTCAATTTTCAGCAATTTTTAGCGATTTTTAAGGTAATAAGGCGAATTTTAGCAATTTTTCGCTAATTTTTTGAAAATTTTCGAATTTTTAGCTAAAAACTTGCAAAAATCCGGTAGGGGGTTGAAAATTGTTTAGGGGGGGGGGGGGCGTCGGCCGAAGGCCGATTGGGGGGGAGGGGTAGAAAAAATTTTTTAGGGGGGAGGGTCTGCGACCCCTCCATTTGGGAGAGGGGTCCCCCCACCCCCCTAACACACCTATGACCTACCCCCCCCCCCTCACATTCGGAGGTGAGGGGGGAGGCTAACACCCCCCGACCCGCCCATACCCGAACCATAGAACGAGGGGGGGGGGGGGGGTCCCCCCAACCGAGCTCCGTCCATAGGTGTAACGGAGATTTGGGGTAGGGGGAGGCTCCCCCCAACTTTCTGGGGGCCCCCTCCGTCGAGACCACCCCAACCCCCCCAGGACCTCCCCCAAACCTCCCCCAACAAAAAATTTTTTCTATTTTTTATGTCAAAAATCGCATTTTCAGCCGTTTCTAATGATAAAAAACATTTTACCATAAAGTAATTTTAACATTAGACAGTGGTTTTAAAAACTCAAAAACTTGATTGCCAACATGTTTCCAAGTCCAACATAAGGTCAATATTGAGTCATAAAATCCATAATACAGTTAAAAACGTGCATTTCTCATAATAATAAACAGTTTAAGCCAAAAATTTGGACATTTTTTGAAAAATTTTTGCAAAATTTACCCTAAAAATACCCTATTTTTGGCCATTTTTACACCTTCGGCGCAACTACCCCCCCCCCCAGTTGGGGGGGGGACGTCCCCCAAAAAGTTTTGGGGGAGGGGGGGGTGTAAAAATGGCTGGGGTTACTAAAC
>JASAND010027167.1:0-23281 GCA_030248195.1 Trissonchulus latispiculum
AAACTTTCTTGGATCGGCTTCATTTTTTGCATAAATGTACACCATGTGCGTGGTCAACAAAATACTTGGTCGTTGGTTCTTAGCTGGCTCTCAGTAGCTCGCCAGGCGCTCGAGAATTGGTCTGACCCCCCACGTTTTGTGAGACCCACTATAAATACCAAAAAATTTCTGTTTGCTGTTTGGTTCAGTGAAAACATCTACACTTTGGCACACTGAGAGAAGACATATCGGGTAACATGTCCACTAGTCTGACACTGACACTACTCCAAAAAAGTGAAACTTTTAAAGTTTCCTATGTTTAACACATGAGACCTCAACTTTGAGGTGAAATTACGCAACAACCGTACGACTTGCAACTTTAATAATAAAAACTCATTAATATATACCGTTTGGACCATATTTAAAATTTTGGAAAATATGTATGTCAAAATAAGCGAGATCGGAGAAAGTCGAAAAAATGACCAAAATTTGGACCCCCCCTTAAGTGTATTTGTATTATTGTTATGAGATTACAAGCAGCAGTAAAATATATATTTGTTGAGGTTTTGGCGCATTTGACCTTTTGATTCCTCAAATTAAACATTACAGAGCAAAGAAAGTTTACCTTGAAATAATTCATTACGTCTTCTAATCTGATAAATTCATACATATGTAAAGGATGTAATCATGGGTTAGACAAAACAACTTTTACTTTAAACTTTTGAGTCAGAGTAAAGCTAAATGATTCAAAAAAATTGCTTAATTCCTATAATAGAAGAATGCATTAAATTCAGCCGTTGAATCGAAAGATTTTATCGCTATTCTCAAAAACATGAGAACTAACTTGAAGTAATTTCTTTAATCAGATTAGTGTTGTTGACCGGCCGGGTGTAAAACGGCCAGCCGGCGGCCGGCCGCCGGCCGGCCGGCCGTTGACCGGCCGGCCAAGAGGTGCACTCGGCCGGCCGGCCGGCTGCCCGCCCGGCCGGTCGGCCGTTTTCAGGCCGGCCAGCTGGCCGTGGAACGGCCGGTAAACGGCCGGCCGGCCGGCCACGCTTAGATTTCAGCGGTTTATCAAAAGTTTCTCAGGAAATCGATTTTAATTTCTGCTGATACATTTTCATATCTTGATTTCTTATTCTGGTGCTCATGGGTCAGCCTTCCGGCCATTTTTAGTCTTTGATTCGTCAGCTGGCCGATTTTGGCCGGTTGGGCCGTCGAACGGCCGGCCGGCGGGCCGTTTCTGGCCGGCCGGGCCGTCGGCCGGCCAGCCGTTTACGGCCGGCCGGCCGTCTTCAGAAGGTCGGCCGGCCGGTAACGGCCGGCCGACGAAAATTTCGGCCGGTCAACAACACTAAATCAGATATGCTGTTGGCTTGTCTTAATTTCCCAAAGATTTGAAGGAGTAACTGATTAGTCACGTGTGTAGCCTTAGCACACCCACTTCTTGAGTCAGGCCCAAAACCTTTTGAGTCATGATCCTTGGGTGGAGTACTTCTTGATCCACCCCTTACTTTTCTTTGATCCGCTCTGGATTTTCTCCAAAATTCAATTTTAAAGTGGTGTGCAGGAAGGCATCGCTGCACACCAATTTTTGAGTCATGGGATGGTATTCTGCTAAAAAGTTTGCAAATTTATTCGTCTTCATGATCCACTCCTCAAAAACAATCCAAATTCCTTTCATTGCGAAAAAATTTAAAAATAAAAATTAAAAATTGAAATGAATTTTACTCAATCTGTGAAAGGCTTTTAATGGCAAGTTTGCTTCCCGTCCGCTCACCGAAGCTAAGCAGATTCTAGTACAAGTAAAAACCAATTTTCCAGCGTCAACTGCTTAATAATTTACGCAAAACTACTAACAATTAGACGTGTTAGAAGATTCTTACAAAGAAATTATCAAAAATTGGACTTATTTTTTGAAGTTTTACACATGTACGGTTCCAGGTACACTGCGTCCCGTCCGCTCACCCAGAATGGGCAGGTGTTAGTGTAAAAATCGGAAAGTTATCAAAATTTTTTCGAATGCAGTATTTGATGTAGGAAAAACATTGTCGTTCTAAAAAACAAAAAATTTAAAAATTTAAGCTAAATTTTTTCTCGGTTTTTTATCCTAACACCTGCCCATTCTGGGTGAGCGGACGGGACGCAGTGTACCTGGAACCGTACATGTGTAAAACTTCAAAAAATAAGTCCAATTTTTGATAATTTCTTTGTAAGAATCTTCTAACACGTCTAATTGTTAGTAGTTTTGCGTAAATTATTAAGCAGTTGACGCTGGAAAATTGGTTTTTACTTGTACTAGAATCTGCTTAGCTTCGGTGAGCGGACGGGAAGCAAACTTGCCATTAAAAGCCTTTCACAGATTGAGTAAAATTCATTTCAAATTTTAATTTTAATTTTTAAATTTTTTCGCAATGAAAGGAATTTGGATTGTTTTTGAGGAGTGGATCATGAAGACGAATAAATTTGCAAACTTTTTAGCAGAATACCATCCCATGACTCAAAAATTGGTGTGCAGCGCTGCCTTCCTGCACACCACTTTAAAATTGAATTTTGGAGAAAATCCAGAGCGGATCAAAGAAAAGTAAGGGGTGGATCAAGAAATACTCCATCCAAGGATCATGACTCAAAAGGTTTTGGGCCTGACTCAAGAAGTGGGTGTACTAAGGCTACACACGTTGATTAGTCGGCACTTCCCAGTCAAAACTGGCAAAATATGACACAACGGCAAGCGTGACACATCCTCTGCATGCTTGACTTACAAACTGACAACCCGATCAGTTGGATCTAGGTGAGCAAACTCCCTACTGTCTGATTCTAAAGCTCTAAGCAGACACAAATTACACTCACATGCAACATGTGCTTCGACCTTTTACGAATAAAAGACAGAATGCGACATTATCAAGCTTCAACTTAAGCAAGAGAGCATTTCTGAGCCTGCCTCGTTGACTAATTGTATGCTGCTAGTGTTGATGCTCAGCAGAGGTCTGAATAAATATGTAGCTGTTCCGGAGTTCGCACCAGACATGTGCAGGAGATGAAGATTGGGGGGGGGGTGGCCGCCAAACAGGATTTTTCTGTTTTTTGTGAAAAAATGGCCAAAAAACCGGAAAAATCGGATTCGGGGGGGGGGGTGAGGGACCCCTCTGGGGGGGGGGGGTGAGCTCCAGGTCTGGCGCGGGGGAAACACCCACCCTACCCCTTTCAAGCACATGTATGGTTCGCACTATTCTGATCGTTAAAGGCTGACTCCCCGTTTACGCAAGTGTTGGAATCGGGTGGACTTGACCCGGTGACCCGGTTCCATTGCTGGTTCACACCTGAAAGCACAGGAAAGGTCGCTTCCTCTGTAAGAGGTTTGCTTTTATACTCGTGAAAAACTAAATTTCTTACTTCCATTAAACCACTACCATTACTACCACTTAAAAAGAATATATAACTAAAGTCTGACCAAAAAATGTAGAAAGCGAAATTGTTTGCTTTATATCTCGTAAACGCTTCAAGATAACTGCCATAAATTATATATTTTCTGAACCGGAATGATGAGATCTTTCTTCTCGTGAAAAGTTTTTTGAAATTTCCCGTGCGATTTCAAAGGGTGCCGCTTTTATATGTCCAGAAGGATTGGTAAATGCTACAACCACGATTTTTTCAGGAAAATTTTCCCCTTGCCCGAATGTCCTACACACCAAATTTCAGCTTTGTTGGTTGAAAATTGTGTGAGTTATTCTATTTTTTAGATTTTCAAAATCCTTTGATCTTTGCCGCTTTTTCGACTTTGACTGGTTGTTACTCGCCACTCTCTCAACGAAAAAAATTTTTTGATTGGATTTTCAGGACCGCCTGGGTGTCCGCTTTCATCTGATATACGTGGTATTTCAAAATTTGAAAGTCGATTTTTTCGAAAAATACCACTTTTTGACCCAAAATTCCGGCAAAGCGAATCCACCAAAAGTGAATAAAAATAACATAATCATAAAGTTCATTATGAGCTGAATCCAACGATATAAAGTTTTCGTGGCTACGACTTATATTGCGCCAGCAATGAATTTTTAAACATTTCCCTTATTTCAAGCTGGTTTTTGGCTTCCTTTGATGTTGCCGCCTAGATTTACCTGAACCAGCGTAAACCAGGGTTTTTTTTTGGTTTTCGGATTTGCGTCAACCTTGCGTCCCGCTAAGTTTAAGTTGCGTCTGGTTAAGAAATTTTGCGTCCAGGAAGAATTTTTGTTTTATCGTGTTTTCAGTGCGAAAAATTGTTTTATATTTAAAAAATTTTGCTAATTCCTTTATTGTAACACTATTTACACTATTTAGAAAGTTGATGCTGCTTAAAATGCACGATTACAAGGGTCCCTATAGAATATAGATGCGGCCAAGGTACACGGCGGGGGGTCTGGGGGGCAGAGCCCCCTCAGAAGTTGAAGAATTTTTTAGCAAGTCCAGAATAATCCGTAATGGAAATGTTTAAAAAGATTTTATTTGCACCTGTTGCATCTAGCGCAATACCTTGAGTAATTTTCAATATTTCAATGTTATAATATATATAGTTAAACTAATTATTAGTATTAAAATTTAATGAAATGTTTAGGAATAGCATTGAGAAAAAAGGTTGTAAAGATCAAATATATATACATTCAGTTTCGAAAACTCTGAGAACTACTGATCCCTGAAAACAGCATTGGAAGTGAGCAGCGGGGGGTCTGGGGGGGCGGAGCCCCCCAGACGTTGGAGATTTTTAGCAATTACGGATTAAATCCGTAATGGAAATGTTTAAAAAGATTAGTTTAGCGCAAATATTTTCCGGCTTACTTAAAATCAGGGGCGTAGGCAGGGGAGGGCCAGAGGGGGGAATTCCCCTCCCCGAAACCAATTTGCCCCCGGGAATATTAGCCTTGTCGGGGGAAATTTTATAAAATCTTCGCGTCGTAGGCACGACGTTTCTTAATTAACTCAGGAAAACTTATTTGCACATCAAAATACACTGCTTAATTGTCTAAGTTTTACAAAATTTGCTATGAAAAAATAAGTTTCACCCCTGCCATATTCTAAAAATATCTGGCTTTTAGACGAGGGCTCCCGCCCACCAGACCCCTGCCTATTTTAGTTAAAGATCGAACATTTTGCACTTATTATCTAACAAGTTTGCAGAAATTGTTGTCCAAAAATCGTTTCGGTACAAGAATTTATACAGGAATTTAAAATAGTACAATTCCTTATTTATGCGATTTGGTAATTAATCTTTTTAAACGTTTTCATTATGACTTTTGTTGCAATTTACAAAAATTTTCCAGCTTCTGGGGGCTCTACCCTACACACAGAGCTGCTATATTCATATATATGCAACATGTACCTCTGAGGATTTCACAGCACGTTCAGTTGGTGCGTATAAAAGTGCTGCGAAAAAAGCTTGAAACGAGCAAATAACGATTTGGAAAAACTAGGGTAGATTCCAAAAAATTTTGGATGTGCCCCTCCCGAAATTTTTTTCTGGCTACGCCACTGCTTAAAATATTTACTTTTCAATTTTACTACTTTAAGGAAACCGAAAATTTTGTCCGACTGCTTATTTTAGACGCCAAAAATGTCCAAAAAGGTGAAAAACACTCATCACACCCCAATATAAGTATTTTTAACTTTCCAAGCTTAAACCTGAATTTTCAAAAAATACCGGGTCACCGGGTCAGGGGTCGACCGGGTCACCGGGTCAGCAAATAGTGACCCGGTTTCATGTCTAGTCTGTAGCATCTAACGCATTTCGTGTGTAATTTTCGATTTTATTGACATACATTATTCCGATGATCAATGTTATAGATAAACTAATTACGGATCACTAAGAAGAAAGGTAATGGAAGCACAAATTCCATTTTCAAAACCCTGAGAATTAATGATTCCTGAAAGGATTCCCCATTTCACTATTAACGCTGGTTGCAATAAATTCATCGTGAAATGCACGTACATAGGCCTTTTGTATTTGAAAATTTTAGAAAAATGGTAGTCTTGCATTATATAATTCAAATTGCCATTTGTGTATTTTTGCAAAAAACGTTTTTTAGAAGAACCAAAGAATTTGGATATTCTGCTCCTGCTACAGTTACAAATTTGTCAATTTCGGGGTCTTACTTTACTACTAATCTTAATCCTGCCTGACGTGTTGAATGAGAACAATATAAATGTTCACGATTATGCATCTTGTAAGATCTATATATATTGAAGTGAAATTTGAGTTCGAAAAGATTTTATATGGATGCAGGTGGACAACAACTTAATAAATAACATTGAGTAACATTGAAGCATGACCTTGCACCTTGGCATTCCATGACAAAGTGAAAACACCGGGGGTCTGGGGGCGGAGCCCCCAGAACCTGAAGAAATTTTTGGAAAAAACGGAAAAATTGGTACTGGAAACATTTAAAGATTTTACTCTTACAAAAGTGAATTTTCTCCCGAAATAATGTTGCGTCTAGCTTGCGTCCAGTTAAAATTTCATTGCGTCCGGATAAGAAACTTTGCGTCCAGACGCACATCTGGACGCAAAAAAAACCCTGGCGTAAACTAGCAAAAACCAGCTGAAATAAGGAAAATGTTTAAAAATTCATTGCTGGCGCAATATAAGTCGTAGCCACGAAAACTTTATATCGTTGGATTCAGCTCATAATGAACTTTATGATTATGTTATTTTTATTCACTTTTGCTGGATTCGCTTTGCCGAAATTTTGGGTCAAAAAGTGGTATTTTTCGAAAAAATCGACTTTCAAATTCTGAAATACCACGTATGTCAGATGAAAGCGGACACCCAGGCGGTCCTGAAAATCCAATCAATAAAATTTTTTCGTTGAGCGAGTGGCGAGTAACAACCAGTCAAAGTCGAAAACGCGGCAAAGATCAAAGGATTTTGAAAATCTAAAAAATAGAATAACTCACACAATTTTCAACCAACAAAGCTGAAATTTGGTGTGTAGGACATTCGGGCAAGGGGAAAATTTTCCTGAAAAAATCGTGGTTGTAGCATTTACCAATCCTTCTGGACATATAAAAGCGGCACCCTTTGAAATCGCACGGGAAATTTCAAAAAACTTTTTTCACGAGAAGAAAGATCTCATCATTCCGGTTCAGAAAATATATAATTTATGGCAGTTATCTTGAAGCGTTTACGAGATATAAAGCAAACAATTTCGCTTTCTACATTTTTTGGTCAGACTTTAGGACAGTGCGCGTCTGGTGTGCTTATCAGTAGTACCAAAATTCGATGTGGGTATGCTTTGACCACGCATAGTTGAGTTGATTTCAGGGACTCCCATGGATAGAGATGAGGACGAGCCGGCTAAGTAAGTCGGCTCGGCTCGGCTCGCCAAACTTGAAATTAAAAAATTCGTCCGATTTCACCAAATCTGGTTATTTCCGTGTTGTTTTAGTCAGATTTCAAGAGAACAGGATCTAGTTTTTGTGTGCTAGTAGCAAGCTAGGGTTTTAACGTTTTATTAATAACTTGAGGTTCACTAGTGTCACTATATCGCAAGCACCACATACTAATTGTACCCGTCAGCTTACTTTACCCTACTGTTCACCTTCCTTACTTTCTAATAGACAATATAGAAAGGAACAAATAATGAACGTCTAAAGGAATCACGAGAAAACTCTCGTTTCTTTTTAGTTTTACGCAACTGACTCATAATCACAATATAATTAGTCAAAAATAATTTTAATTTAACCTCTTAAGATCCGAGCCGAGCCGCGAGCCAAAATCCTCATCTCTACCCACGGGTCAAAATGAAATGGAAAGACATTTGCCTGTGATTGTTGATTGTCAGCAAATTTCGTGAGACCTGCTTAGCACTGCGGTTTCGTGTTGAGATTATCTGGGGGCCGAAATTAGTTTAGTTGTATATTGTGAACAAGTGGGACTATGCAACAGTTATGCTGACATTTCAATAGTGCTCACATTTGATTCAGGAGTAATAATGCTTTATACAACGGAGCCTAGAACTAATTTCACGAAGCCAAAATTATTTGGCTAATCACCTATCTATTAACAGACCCACTACATATTGGATTAGCCAAAAAATGGCGAGTGGTTTGTTGTACTGAGAAATGGAAGCTTACTGGAATTTGAACAGAACTCTATCTGAACATTATTGAACTTTACCAAACCGCTACGCGCGCTGCCGCTACACGCAGCATCTCGATTTGCGAGCACTGCTTTGTTACATCGCACAGAATATTCTTGACATTGATTTTAACTAGATTTCTTTGCATCATCGTTCAGTTAGGTTGTTCCCAGTCAGATCTGGTTGCTACCTCATTGCGACTTCATCTGCTTGTTTCTTGAGTTCAAGTTGATATAAATAACATAGATTACACACTACAGCTTTGACTTTTACACACTTTTCTAACTTTCAGATCACTTTCTGCATACAGCGGGCACGCATCGGCTTCTTACCGTGCAAAATTCTGTTCACGTCTCTAAAACTGTTCTGTCAATGAATAATCAGTGCAGAAATTTGGGATTGAGTAAACATGCGTATGTTGTCTTGATAACGGTGTAAAGAAAAACCTCTAACTTCTGCTTCAAGGTTATGAAGTTGGAAGGCTGTGGAAAATCTGCGACTTTAAACTAAACCAGTTTTGTGTTTCCTTCGGCGTTGTGATAACATACGTCTGCTGCTTAACACAACAGAATAGAGGGTGTATGTTTACGCATATATGAAGGATTATGCTGGAAATATTGATCTATCCCAGCCATTGTGTTTGGTGCCTTGTCATCCCATGCATGTTTCCAGTTTGAATGCACATGTCCTTTTAATCTTCAAAAGACTGAAACACGGCTAAAGCAGTCGTGCACGTTTATTTTCCTGTGCCAAGCTGTGAATGGTGCCTTTGTGAGAATGTTTTCTGCTATCACCATAATTGTTTCAGTCCATCGTGTATTTTTCGCAACTTTCTCTAACATTTTTTGCAATATTATTTCTAGCTAATGTTTTAATTATGGGATTTGAGCCACATACTTTATTAATCTTTTAGAATAGATAGTGTGTTGTATATTGTACTTGTATTCTAGATACTATACAATCTACTGTATACTACGCGCCTTGCGTGTTACTTATGTACTTAAGATTTTAAGCTATTGTGAACTCTCAACTTAATAGTTTATGTGTAGCAATGAAATTGTAAAATTGGAAAATGCCTCGGATAATGAAGTTGAAAAATGACCATGCCCCGGATAATTGACCTTTGTGGAGTCTTCAACTTGGTTTAATGACGTGGTTTAATCTTACAGATTGCGTAACTCAAGAAACAATGGATGATTTGATTTTAAATCTACGAAGCTATGATATTTTTACAGTTTGGGAACGAATTCCAACTTAAGCTTGGTTCGATTGTGCCCGGGTGGCTCAATCGGTAGAGCGTCGGTCTAGTTAACCGAAGGTTGTGGGTTCGATCCCCACCTCGGGCCCGAATTTTTCGGGTCGGAGGTGCTGTAGTGACAATCTTAGTTTCGTTTGTTCTTTCATTTGTCTTGCCCATTACGGTTTGAAACGGTCGAGGTTTGCTCCCATCAGACTGTGTGGGCGGGTGCGAAAGCGTCTTCTAAAATGTCACTACAGTTTGGGAACGAATTCCAACTTAAGCTTGGTTCGATTGTGCCCGGGTGGCTCAATCGGTAGAGCGTCGGTCTAGTCAACCGAAGGTTGTGGGTTCGATCCCCACCTCGGGCCCGAATTTTTCGGGTCGGAGGTGCTGTAGTGACAATCTTAGTTTCGTTTGTTCTTTCATTTGTCTTGCCCATTACGGTTTGAAACGGTCGAGGTTTGCTCCCATCAGACTGTGTGGGCTGGCGCGAAAGCGTCTTCTAAAATGTCACTACAGTTTGGGAACGAATTCCAACTTAAGCTTGGTTCGATTGTGCCCGGGTGGCTCAATCGGTAGAGCGTCGGTCTAGTTAACCGAAGGTTGTGGGTTCGATCCCCACCTCGGGCCCGAATTTTTCGGGTCGGAGGTGCTGTAGTGACAATCTTAGTTTCGTTTGTTCTTTCATTGGTTTAATGATGTGGTGTAATCTTACAGTTTGCGTAGCTCAAGAAACAATGGATGATTTGATTTTAAGTCTACGAAGCTATAACATTTTTTACTGAAATTTGTCAAGTAAGATAGAAAGTGGAAGAATGCAGACATTTTGATTAAATCTAATCAGAAGCAATGCAAAAATAGACAAAAGTAGCAAGGAATTGAAACGTCGATGTTTTGAAAAGGAATCGCGGAAAGAGTGTTAATGTTACCGGTAGACGTTTGGAAATTTTCAGAAAATTTATATGTGCCATAAGCTGACTGTGCTCTAAAAATTAGTGTTACTGTTACAGCTAGACGTTTGGAAATTTCCAGAAATTTTATTTGTGCCATAAGCTGACTGTGCTCTAAAAATTAGTGGGTTTTTAGAACGTACATTTTTGGGTTATTCTTTCTATTTTCTCCGATCTCTCTGATTTTACGTATTTTATTGTCAAAACGAGTTTTCAAAATCAAGGTCGTAAGTCTTGGGTTATTTCACGTGAAAGTTGAGACCTCGCGCGCTAAACATACTCAATTACACCTTTGATTTACACCTTTCAAGTTTTCAATCAATTTTGGAAAACTTAAAATTTGACCTGAATTTCAGATGGCTTCAGATTTAAATAATTCAAAATTTAAATAAAAAATGTAAAGGCCTAATTTTCGTAATTCCAGTTGCAACAAATTACAGCTTTTTTCTGGCCTTTTCAATGATACCAAATGATGCCAATTAACTTTGCAGTTTCGAAATTTTTGCCACTTGGCTAAAAAGTGAAATTTTTCTAGTTTCATATGTACATGACATCTCAACTTTAAGGTGAAATTACGCTCCAACCGTTATTGGTCCAATCCTCATTTTAAAAACTTGTTAAATATGCCATTTGTATTACAAAATATTCGAGAAAGAGCAAAGAATGCCCCCCTTAGGTGATTTTTTTCAGAAATAATTTCATCAAATTTCTTTAATTTTATTAGTCGAGTGTCAGGTTAACGTGTCTTCTCCAACAATTGTGCTCGTTGGTATCCGAGCTTCCAGAGAGTTGGCCGTTTAAGGGGGGGGGGTCACTTTTTTGCCGATTTCTCGACCATCTCCGATTTTGCTCATTTTCACACATTTTGTAGTCCCCATGGGTCTGCGAAACAAGACAAGAGCGTTTTGCGAAATATTGCTTCTACCGTTCTGTACAGGCCCTCAAAGGTGACCTCGACATGTGTTAAACATAGGAAAATGATAAAGTTAGGTTAAAAAGTTTGTGGCAGAAAAATTTTTCGCTGTATAAGAGCCAGAGCTCTGAAACCTTTTCAGAACCATTAAGGACATATTGTAGAGTGCAGCTCTCTCCTCTGAAGCGATTCTGTTGAGTATTGGGTTTTTGGCGAATTTTTAAAGTCAGAATTTTGGAAAATCGGCCATTTTGTACCATGAAAAACGGGATCTATGGTACTCTTTTGTTTGTCCTGAACGATTGGCAAAAGCTACAGAAACGGCCAATAGATAGCTGCACTCTACGCATAAAACCAGGTCTTATGAAAGTACTCGCATTTTTCTATCGTCTACAGTAAGCTCAAAAAACTTGCCACAAAAACAGCAAATTTTGCTAAAAATGGCCATTTGTCATAATTTTCACATTCTTTTGATAATTTCTCAGTCATTATGTGGTAAAAATCACCAAACGTGCAGATTAATTAATATATCCATGTCTGTCACATAATTTGGTCAAAACAAATGCGTCAATATTGAACATGACTGCTGTGGCGGCACCTTTGATCTTTATAAGTGAAAAATGTCATTTTAAAATTTTTCCAAATATAGACAAATTTGGTATCAATCGATAGCTAATGGAACGAGGAGCAACTTTTCGCATAGAACCATGGGTCTAAAATGTTGTCTGTGCAAGATAATACGAGTTTAAGTTATACTGGGCAGTCCTGCAAGGTTAGGTCAGTGCACCTCTCAAGCATGCATTATGAACGCCTGGGGCCAATGTTATCAAATTCGGGTTTAGTTCAACCCGGGTTGAACCCATTTTAGGGTTCAACCCTAAAATTTCAGGGATGGCTAAACCCCGACGCTCAACCCAATGTTATCAAGCTTTTTTGGGGTTGGGTTAGCTTAACCCGGGTTTACCTGTTTCGACCCTGATTTCAACCCAATTTTGGACCCATTTTTCAACCTTGGTTTCCCAAAGCAGCTTAGTTTGAAGAAGGCGCAGGCTTGCAATGCCTTGTTCCCACAAACTGCAGCTTCAGACACTTGTATATGTTCACAGCAACACCAACTTACCTTCGGTGGCAATAATTTAAGAAATATTGATGATTATGGCAAAAAGGCAGTGAAAAATAAAACGTTTTGCTTAAGAAAAGATTGGTTCACCATTGTATTCTATTATTATTATTGGTGGTATGTGATATTTTAAGCGAACGTTTTGCAGACTATGGTCGTGTTAACTTTAACTCAATGTAAATTGATTGATAAATTAAATTGATAAAACGAAACGAGATCGTTGTTCTCTGTTATTTCAACCCGGGTTGAAATCTCAACCCTCCTCACTGAGGAGGGTTGAGATTCGGCTATGTCAACCCGAAAACCAACCCAAATTTTGAACCCAAATTAATGATAACAATGGGTTGAAACTCAACCTGAATTTCAACCCCAACCCTGTTATTTCAACCCGGGTTTATTCAACCCTGTTTTGATAACATTGGGTTAAAATTTTCAACCCCAATGTCTACCCGGGTTGAGGTTTCAACCCGGGTTGAGATGCTTAATAACATCGGCCCCTGGACAGTTGGCCTTGAGCCACGTCTGCACTTAAATATTACCTTAGTAAAGGCCTTAATTTGGTGTATCGGTTAACCCTGTTTTCGATCGCGCTTGGTCTCCACCTGACCTTGCAGGGCTTATCACCGGAATTTTCAAGTTTTCCGGCTTTGAACTTGAATAACTCTGTCACAGTTTGATTTCGAACGCTAATATTCTAAGTTATTTTTGAGAACATATGGGGGCATATTATTTGTGAAAATGAGCGAAATCTGTGACTATCGATTTTTGACCAAAGTTGAGAGTTTCACTAAAAGTTCGATGTTGGAAAAGCTAGCTAGTCTTTTGCCACATAATAGTATTAGGTTTAGTGTAAAATAGTTTAAACTTTGAAAGAATTCCATGCAGCATAGCGTCCTGTGGAGCCATCAGAAGTTGGCGTTGTCGGTCCAAAGGTCGACATGGCTCGTAAACAAACTTCGCCTCGCCCTGATCGCTATGGGCTATGTACCCAAATTTTCCAGAATAGTTCTGACATATAGCGCTTTGATATCGTGTAAAATAATCCTTAGATCAATGTATACTTTTCTGTGAGATACAATCAAAGTGCGAAAAATTTGGTGTTGCAGGTCTATACGGGTGGAGGTTAACTAACGTCTAATGACCTGTGGTTTATCAAATGAACCCAACTTTGCACCAATTAATACTCCAAGTATCTGTTTTTAACTTATGTAAAAATGACGTGATTTCGTTAACCCCTGCGTTCGCAGTGCTAGATTACATTATCGATATTGTCGCTGTTATTTGGTGCCATTTCGGAGATGTGAGCCAATTACTCCAAATTACTGTGGCAGAATCGGCTGAGACTTTGTGCATTACAGGCCAGTGAGTGTACCAAGATATGCACAAAGCTAGGTCACTAAACCTCGCTGCAGTGTTTAGATGATGGACACCAGGCATGTGCAGGAGGGGAAGTCTTTGGAGGAAAACCGGATGTTTCCGGGTTTTTGCCCAAAAACCGGAAAAATCCGGATTTTGGGAGGTGGGGGTGAGTGACCCCTCTAAGGGGTGAACTTCAGGTCTGAACCGCCCTTCTCACTCCCCCCCCAGCACATGTATGGTGGACACTTCTGCAGAAACCTTGCCCGTAATTGCAATATGCAATTATTCAACGTCAGATCGGGTCCCTGAGCAAAATTTGTTTCACCTACCCCCTCCTCGTGGATGCATCGCAAGCAAAGCAAAGCATTACAAAAACAAATAGTATTCTTCTGAAATTCAGTTTTCTTATGAGTTTAACATAGTTTCCTGTTTTTGTTAAAGTCTTTCTTGGTCGCGTGTATGCTCACTTAGCTATTTTCCGTGTGCAGTATATACATTTATCTCTACAAGATCTATGTATCTCTATCTTACAAAATAAGCTTCAACAATACCCAATAGAAACATCAGCCATAACACAATTACCCACACACAAACAAAATAGGACCAAAACCCAGAGATAGAAGGTTGGAGTCCCCCAAAAATAGAGCGGGAAAACGTCAAAAATAGAAACACTTTGGAGGTACAGACAACCTGCCGATACTAGAATTGTCCCCCGACCGACTAAAATGAGAGCTCGAATTCGAAGTGAAAAATTAGCTTAAATTAGCTAAAAAAAGGAACCGAGGTTCCTACACAAGAGTACAATTGACATTTATCGTTCGTAAAGATAGCGCTACATGTTTGATGAATTTAGATGAAAATCGAGAGAAATATTGGAAAATACTTCACAAAGGCATGATGCTGAGCACCTATGTACTATTTTGAGATGCTCCCACGGCGGTTTGGGTACTCGGTACACCGAGAATAAACTTTTTGAATTTGCTAAATCCATCAATCATCCAGCATAGAATCTTTAAAAGGTTAATAATCCATCAAACAATTAGGTACTGTTTTGATTTCGGTTCAGCACCAATAATTTTTTACTTTTCTTCTTCCCGAATGATTAAAACTTTACGCAACAACAATATTTAAAAGCTTCAATGCAAAAAAAAGAACGAAGCTAAAATGTAGCAAAGAATCTAACACTGGAAAACATTTCATAGAAACGAAGGCCTGAGGTGAGGTAAGTTCACAGATTAATCTACCGAAAATACAAACAGGCTTCCTGCAACCTATTTTTCTGAACGGTTTTAGAAAATTTTTAAATAAAGAATTCAAATTAGAATAAATTGGCAGAAAACATTAATACAAATACAAAAAATAGAAGGCAGAAAACATTAATACACTAAAGTAAATGCATCAGTAAAGGAAAGCCATAAGTATTAGCAAGAGTACATAATATAAAAGAGTGTGACAGCAGGCAAGCTCTCTGTTATCATCTAGGTACATGCCTTGTTTGCTAGCGGCTGACACACCTCCACAAATGTGTATGTTCACTTCAAAGAAATTTGCACGTTATCTTTACGTGTTAAAGCTCGACAACACAACTACTCAGTTGGTTCTATGTGCGTCTTTTGGGAGCTTTACAGATCCGGAACTATCACACTCAGTAAAACAGCCGTAGGTCCGACACCAAAGTCAGTAGGAGGATGAGGAACAATGCTAGCAGCGTAAAGGCTACCAAACCAAGAACCGGAAAGGCTCAACTCGGTTGACTACCCGCCATTAGACTAAAGCCACTCGGGCTTAACCCAGCCTCCACAGCAGTACTGCCAGACCGAACCGTAAAAACCTATGCTAGGAATACCACATCCCCAACTTCGAGAAACCTTTCTGGCCGAAACAGAAACAAGTCTTCGTCAGTCAAAACTGATCCGGCCGAAATCACTAGCAACCAGGCAAGAGCTTCGACTCCGGTAGCCAGATCATACCTGAAACCTCCGCCACGCGGACCACAAATGGAACCCCTGCCACTAATACCAAACCTCCACAAGATGGAACCGGAACCACCAAAACAAGTGTTGTCGAAAGCTACGTCAGCCACACAAAACCTTCACCCAAATGAAAGCACCAACCACCTTGATCAAACGAAACTAGCAACATTCGAAAACAGGATTAGTTAAGATTCCAACCCGAACATTCTGTGAACGAACCATGGGAAACCAGCAGAAACATGCACTAGCACATTCAACAAAACTCTAGGAAGGTACACAAGTTACAAGAGGTGTGTGAGGGTTTTGACTAAAACACACAAAAACCAAACAAAAGCGAACCAGATACAATAGCGCTACCATCCCCTGCATATAAATTTTGAAGGAAATGTTTCACACAGTTAAGAATCTCTGTGACCAGGGAATAGCGATCAACCTATTTCAAAGTAAGATCATCTGACAAACAATAGAATCTAAAAATCAGGGAAGTGATAATGACAAGTGACAAGCGTCCAGGCGACAGGGTCCATGTCGTTCTCTCAGCGGACAACATCATCACATCCTTCTCAGTTTCAGCAAAGCTTTCTAAAATGCAAAGCTTGTTTTAATACTTTAAAATTAAAATTTAAGTCAAAGGCAAATAACTCATCCAAATAAATCCAAAACTTTAACCATGGCCACACTGATCTGTAAAGCTAGAAAGACAATTGTAAACTGCAAGAGAAAATAAGTTTAGTTTTTAATGGTGCAACATTCTGGAGGCAAAGAATTACTTTCTGTTGTGATCAAAGAGGGTTTATCTCCTCTTTTAGAAGATAAAGAAAATCCTTGCTTTGAAGATAAAATCTAATTAAGATGTTCTTGGTTTGACCCAAGGATTCTGATTATTACAGACTGCAGACTGGAGGCTGGTCCAAACCATCCCTAAATTTCAACTTGAAATATAGAATCTGTTTAATGAACACGGTCACCAATTTGTAAAATAAAAGACAAAACAAAGTTTCTAGCAAAGTTTCGGGTTAAGATGACACAGAGCAGGCATAAGGAGCGTGTAAATCTGAGATCCTTAATAATTCAATAAAAACTGTGGCAAAATAATTTTCACTTTAAAAGAACACATTTTCAACAATTTAAAACAAAAGAAAACTTAACCGCGTGCATTGAAAATCCCGAACCTCTTGCAACCATCCTCCAGTCGTAGTCAGATCCTGATGAAATCCTATGTATGGCCTCGGTGAAGTGAAATGATGGAAAATTGATGGAAAATGATAAAAATTTCGTCCCCTAAATATTGGTTATACTAATTTACATATTGCAGGAATCTTTCATTTCTAATTTGCATATTTGCTAATTCCTAATTTGCAAATTTGTTAATTCCTAATTTGCATATTCATTCCTAAGTTTTAATCTTTTCCAACATCAAGAAATATAAAAATTTCCACATCGCAACATCCATACGTTATCACAGGGCCCATTCCCACGGGGTCTAGTCCCAGTCCAACCCCAAAACCGACAAGCGGTCTACCGTTATATATTTTCAAAATCTAAAGGGGGCCGACCACAAAGGTATCAAATATTGTAAGTGTTTTAAAATTTTTGCCAAAGTTAGTGAAAACCAAAATTTTTGCAAAATTAGCTAAAATTTGCTAAAAAGATTTAATTTTTGGTGTCCACCTTATTCCTTCTGGGCAAGTGGTCTACCCTTTTTCCTTTTCACTGATGGGGTCTGCCGTTTTTTTGCCCGTGTGGGAGGCGTGTGCATCCACCTAGTCCACCACGTTACCCTATGGTAATATCCCACAGATTTCCAATTTTTGTTGATGCTATTGTATTTCTAGATTTAATATTTTTGCCGGGACTATATAATTTCAGTGCAACAAAATGGTCCATTCAGTGGATGAGGATTATTACTATCCTGCCGAAGATTTAAAACCTTGGATTTTTCCACCACCAGAAGATCTCTTTGCTGATTATCAGTTTGCAGCTGCCTCTACATCTTCTACTGCTACTGCTACTATGTCTGTCGCGACTAAAGCTACTGGAACTGAAACTGAATCAGAAACTGAAATAGAAACTGATCCAGAAAATCAGATGCTAAACTCGAAATATCTGCATAATTGGAAAAGTTGGCAGATGGACACTGAATTCGGAACTTCTTCCGAGTTTCCCAGTTCCGAATTCAACTCTTCTTCCAGTAGTTCCTTCCATGTTTCGACTACCATTCCTCACAGTAAACAGATTTTCCAGTCTCGCAACGATTTTGACAGCATTAAGAAGGTAAGCTATTTCTTCCTCCAATTCAATGAAATCGTTCAGGTAAAGCCTGGTTCACACTGGTGTCTTATGTCTTATGTCTTATGTCTTTTGTCTTATGTCTTGTGTCTTAAGGCGTTCACACTGATGTTTTATGTCTTATGTCTTATGTCTTTTTGTCTTAAGACAGACTTGGGCCAGGCTCAACTTTGTCTTATGTCTTAAGAGATAAACCAATCACATTGCAGCTAGTCTAGTTATTGTCAAGTTGATTTGCTGAAAGATTCAAATGTGCTGCCTCTGAAGACAAGAGACAAAAGACAGCAGAGTGAACTGTCTTAAGACATAAATCATAAGACATACGACATAACACAAAAGACAAAAAACATAAGACATAAGACTGCAGTGTGAACTAGGCTTAATTGTCCATCCATGTGGTCAAGAGTACATAATATAAGAGTGTGCCGGTAGGTAAACTCTATGCCATTAGAGTGCTGTGTTCACTAACGGCTGTCCCCCCTCAAATCAGTACCAGGTCAAAGTGGGGGATACGCTAACTCTCTCTATGTTTACGTGCTTTAGCACTAAAACACAAACTGCTTCTTAGCGAATTTTGTGCCTGTTTCCAGCTTTAGAACACAAGCATTGCGCGCGAATTTCTTTGAAGTGCTGGGTCTAATTTGTGGGGGGGGGTCAACCGTTAACTAACAGAGCATAGTTTTTGCTCTAATAACATAGAGTGTGCCTAGTGGTATACTCTTATATTATGTCTTTGATGTAATTGATCCTTCAATGCCGTTGCAAATATGCCCATTTGCTCAATGTTGTCAAGAGCAGAGATGGGAAGTCCAAATTAAAAAATTTCAAAACGTTTCTAAATATCCAGATTCTTAAATACAACACAAGACACCAAGTTACGTTGTTGTTTTTTATTCAAACCAATGACTAGCAATTTCAAACTTATGTTTGACGTTCAAAATTCTAAAATTTTGTGGGGAAATGTTAAAACTTTAGCTTAAAATTTTAGCACTGATCGAAACCGGGGCCTATGCTACCACTGCGGGGTAGACCCGGTGAATACTCAATCAAGTGAAGTATGACAGAAAGAGTACGACTCCGTACCTTTCCTAAATAGAAAGTCATATGCTCGGCATTTCGGCACATTAAGGGGGGCCACTAAAAATGGGGATGCCCCAAATTTCTTGGATCGGCTTTATTTTTTGCATGAATATGCACCATGTGCGTGGTCAAAATACATAAGCTCGCCAGGCACCCGATAATTGAGCCGACCTCCTACTTTTCGTGACACCTACTATAAATACTAAAAGATTTCTCTTTGCTGTTTAGTTCAATGAAAACATCTACGTTTTCGCACAGTGAGAGGAGGCATATTGGGTAACATACGCATGGCATTAACTTTGCTGTAACCCTAACGGTTTGAGAGTAATGGTATCCTAAACTTGAAGAATCGTCAAAAATTTGAAAAATTTTGGCTGCCGAATCAAAACATTTAATTCCGGGGCAACTCCGGAAGCTGCAATTTGGTGTAAACATACACCCCATAGGTCTATAAAATTGTGCCAAATATGAACAAATTCTGCCCATAACTTTATTCCACTTGAAACATGAAAAATTGGCAAAAACTGGCAAAAAGGGAATTTTTCAAGATTGTCCAATATGCACAATATTTACATCAATCGATAGCTTTCATGATTCTGAACAACTTTTCTTCTTGGACAATCGCGTATTTGCCACCCATTTCAAGTTATTTTAAAAAACTGAAATTTTGTTGCTTGAAAGGACCACTATTTTCACTGTGCTAATAGTTTAAAAGTCTTGATTAAGTTGGGAAAACTTTTGTATCGGGTAGAACTAATTTATCTGACACTTTGATCACTCGTTCGAATGCCAACTCAACTGGCTGACCAGTACATTCTTGTAGCGGTAGCACAGCCTCCCACACGAAACGAAAACAACCGTACACAGTTGTTAAGCAACGAAATACTAGTAAATAAATGAGTTCTACTCGATAGAACCGTTTTCTCAACTTAATTAACACTCTTAAACTAAGGCAAAGTGAAGGTCGAAACCCTCAATTCAGTAATCCTTTCAAACCATGAAATTTCAGTATTTTAAAAAAACTTAAAATAGGTGGCAAATACGCAAATGCGCCAAGAAACAAAGTTGTCCAGAATCATGAAAGCTATCGATTAATATATATATATACATATTGTGCATATTCGATAATCTTCAGAACTCCGCTTGTTGCCAGTTTTTGTCACATTTTTCATGTTTCAAGTAGACTAAAACTATAATGCCTGAGCAGAATTCTGAGTTACAATGGTGCAAACGTTATGTGACCAAAGGGAATCACCACCTTAAGACTTGCTTTTGTTATATTTTAGGAAATGCAGAATTTAGCAGAGGAGATTCAGCAAGAAAAGAAAACATTCTGCAGTTTAAAAAACTACATATGTGTTTCTAATCTGTATAATGTTTTGAAAAATTAGTATTGCTGATATTGCGAGTATTTGTTAGCACTCATTATGTGTATTTGTAACGTTTTATGGTAACAGCTAAGCCTATCTAGTTTTCGTTTTTGCGGCGAGATTTCCTGGTGAACACTGGTTTGGCCCGTCCACCCAAGGTAATGTCTTAACCAATACGCCGTGATTTGCTAGGGTTTAATTAAAAACAAATATCTTGATAATTAGTAGCCTTAGTTAAGTGCCGTCGAACCCAGCTAAAAACTCAGTAGGTAGGGTTTGTGCTGAGTATCATTAAAACTGGACTCAAGGGTCTAGGAACAAGGGAAAAGTTTAGCTTTAGTCAGGACTGAATAACAGAACCAACGAATGAAAGATGTGCCACGCCAGCATCTGAGAATAAAAATTAAATTTAATTAAACTAAAAATTATTAAATTAAAAATTAAATAAAATCAGGTGCGATTCGATCACACAATCATCAGCCAATAAGGTCGATTGAGCTAAAAAATTTAGTTTTCTGGGTGAAATCTATTAAAATGCTTTTAAATCAAATCAATTAGAATGTTGTAGCTTGACAGCCGTTGGCTATTGGCCGGCCATCGGCCAACGGCCAATTGGCTTGCCAACTTCAAACTCCGGGCAAGCCAAGGCCAAGCCAACCAAGGAAAATTTCGGCCAATCCCAACACTACCGTTGACTACATGTAAGTTGTTATAAAAGAAGATGCTAAGTATGCCCGGAGAGGGGGATCCTATGTCATTTCTCAACCCAATTAAATAGGGTGGTTCAAACCCTGGGTCTGTAGATGGATACATGCCGACTGTTTTGGGCATCACAGTCTGTTAGGCATAAAAAATTTTCATTTTCCTTTTGATTTTTATTGCAAAGCAGCAAAAATCCTTCCACCGTGGGAGCGTTTTGATCCGCCGGGCATCTGGACTTGATACAGAGGATTTTGAGGGTCCAATAGGTACAACCGATGGCAAAATTCAGACTCGTGAATCCATTCCGCGGAGCGGTTCTTGGTAGTTGAGCCGCGTCCCGGCCTCAAATCCACACTGTGTCACACTGCAGAGTGCAGAGATGGAACCGGGTCACCGGGTCAGTTCGGGTCACTTTTTGGACCGGATCACCGGGTCAAGAGCTTCGACCCGGTCTTGACCCGGTTTTCTGAATTTACCACAAATTTTTGAAATTGTTGCTTACCAAGCTGAAACTTTAACTTGAAATTTTGTTCGATGTGCAGTACCAAGTTGCTTTTTTCTTATATTCTAGTCTTGAGCGTATGTCACAGTTATTCTTTCTGGGGTGGTGATGGAATATGGAAGCCGAAAATTTAGCGTTCTTAGGCAAATCAAGTTTTTGCAGATTTTTGGAATTTTTCTTGAAAAACCGGCCACGGTCAGGGCTCGAATCCGATCACCGTACAAGTCTATGACCTGTTCCAACAACATTCTCACAACTCCTAATTACCATTTGGCCTACAGTATAGCATATTCTACCAGTATGTGCTGAGAACAGTATTACAAAATGGGGCCAGCTGACATGATTTTCCAAATTACATTAGGTTTTTCAACAGTTTTCAAGACCAAGAGTGTTGACAAGTTGAGAATTTGAGGCGTTTCAGGTACTCCTGTTCCACGAAACCAATTTTACGAAAGAGAATGCAATTTTATTTAATTTTTAAGTTAATTTTAAATTTAGTTTAAATTGAATGTTCAAATTTGAACACATTTTAGTAATACATATTCATGTTTACGGTATCAATTAAAAACCAAATCCATAACAATTAATTTGATACCGTAAGCATGAGGCTGTGGCGGTATTTGTGACTAAGTTGAAAAATTCCAATTAAAACTCAATTTAAAAGATTAACTTAAAATTAAATTAAAATTGCATTCTCTTTCATAGGTCCTGATTTCGTGGGTACAAGGGTGCCTGACGCCTCCTGTCTCGGCTTACTCTTGGTCCACCAGCCCTGGTAGAAGCGTTACAATGTTACTAACTGATCATGTCAGCTATTTCAGACTACACTCTGGCTTCTACTGATCTCAGCACCGCCGGTATCAATCCGCCGAATCGTGCAAAAATTGACCTGCACACTTACATTAAAATGTCCCATAGCTTTTACTGCTGTTAATATTTAGCCATCAAGTGATAGATGCAATCACAGACAATATGACTAAAACTAAATTATATTAAATCGAATATGAATGTACTAAGGCAGAGATTTTTGATAGCCAGCTCTTTATGCATCAAAAGCAGAAGACTGGTCCGGTCATGGCAGTGGCGCTAATCAAAAGCTGACAAATAAAATACTCTTTTACAGTTTCAAGCTACAGTCAAATTCCTACAACGCGCCTGACCGCAGCTTTTGAAACATTTTCTATTCACCTGAATAACATACTTATTTAGAAAAAAGCACATAGTTAAGGGGACATTCCTTGTCTTCGTGGGAGCAATGCAATTGAAAATGCCGAAATTGGGAGGAGGGGTGGATACTGCGAAGTGCCATCTATAGATCAAGAGTTATTACGCAACACAGGAACAGAATAATGCTAAATGCTTTTGCTTAGAGCATTTTGTAATGTATTTTTGTAATAATCAAGGTAATATTTTGTCTGTACATACAACTACTTTAGAGCTGAAACTGAACTCCTGTGATTGTTAATTTTATACAAAGCATTAATGTACTGCAAGAAGGAAAGCAACTGATTGCAATTGATGACTTAACAAAAATATAATCCCGTGGACTTGCACATTAAAGTGGCCTATTACCGTTGATTTAAATGTTACTAGGCAAGGGATGCAGCCTGGAACAACTCATTTCGCTCAAAACAAAACCATCAATTAAAAATTGCGTCCAACAATGATTAGTAATACGTAACTGAACGAAGTATTA